>JAFMPE010002221.1:4804-21752 GCA_024759925.1 Ficus religiosa | reverse complement strand
GGCTCTAACAAAAACGATTAATGAGAAGTAAAGGACCGCATTTAAGCTCAGGATCAAAATTCAATGTATGCAGGTCGAGACATGTCAAAATTAAATGCTTCACAAGTCACAACACCGATAATAAAGGAAAAAAAAAATAATATGATGTTTTATTATTTTGTTCCTCTGTTATTATCTCTAATTTTAAGGTGATCAGGAAAATAAATATGAAAACTGAAGCCAAGAAGAAACCCAGATTATGAATTCCTATTTCGCAAAATATCAAATTTCAGTGACAGCAAACTAATGAAAGAAGCAGCAAAAAGCTTAAAGATATTGAAGAAAGCTAAAAAGATTAGTGAAGAGAGAGAGAGAGAGAGAGAGTTAAAACCTGAAGAAGACCATCTTCCAAGAGGGATCTCTCTTCCCCCCGTGAACCCATTTCTTTGAAAGCAATAAGCTCCTTATTTAGTAGAGGAAAAATATTTAAAACAAAAAACATGGTCAAACGATGAAGTATGTGCCATCTATTATAGTGACATATGGCCCTATGCCTAATGGCAAACCTTTGAAAATAGTTCTTTAAGTTCTTTTTCTAGAAATTTAAAATTCAAAAAAAAGTTTGAAACGTAAGAGAGGAGATAAAAAAAAAAAAAAAAAAACCAATAAGAGAAGCTAATTTGAACTTAACATCTTGAAGAATGGTCAAGTTTAAAATTCTTATGAGTTTTTTTTTTTTTTATTGGGTTAAAGTTGAGGCTTTTTTGCATTGGAATACTTTAATTTTATCTTAGAGTTACAATTTGCTCATAAACTTTTAATTTTGATATTTTACACACTGAATTTACAAATATGTAACAATTTACATCTCATTGACAATAATATTAATCTTTTGAAAGAAATTGATATGTAATTTATATATGGGTTGTTAATTCATGACATAAATAATCATTTTATCTTTGTTAATTAACAATTTATATGCAAGTGAAATATCAATTTTCATTAAAAAAATCAATATTATTTATCAATGGGGTACAAATTGTTATAGATTTGTAAATTTAGAATATAAATTATCAAAATTAAAATTTAAGATGTAAATTATAACTTAGTAATAAATGTAGAGTGTACCAATACAAAAAAGCTTAAAATCAAATTCTAATTAGCTTGAAGGAAACAATAGTACGTCTCCAAATATGATTCACAGACATCCTCTTTAATCAAACTATTTACGCCATTTCACCCTTTGAAAATTCAAAAATGAAAAGTATGCAACGCAAATGAGCGTTCGCCACAAAATATGAAATGGCTCATAATCCTTTAAATATATATACATGTATATATCTATATACCTACCACATAAAACAAGTCAATTCAACTATTTCATCGTCCATGATCATGTGTCACTATTTTAGCCGTTTTATTCCCTTTTGTTTTTGACTTAGTTATTTCTTTTTTGATTCGTTTTTCAATGCTACATATGATTATGAGAAAAGAAAAAAAATGTAAACAATAAAAAATATTTTTTTCCTTAATTTTAGTCCCTTATTTTATATTAGTATTTTTTTTTAATTTTAGTTATTCTATCTTTTTGATCTTTTTTTCATGCATGTTTTTTGTTTTGTTTTCGTTTTATTATTATTATTTTTTCAGGTCCTTTGTTGTTTCTTTTTTTTTTTTTTTGTTCTTTTATCAATTCTTTTTACTTATTTCATTTCTTCCTATCGGATAAATTTTCTCAACTATGTCTAAACATGTGGATAGGACATGCTTTAAACTAGTGTACATATAAATATGTGATTGCTATGATAGATTGCAAGTATAATGTTACAATTTCACTGGCAAAGACTTGAATTCGATAAGGTTGTAATAAAGAAGATCTTACTAAACTCTTTTTAAATTATGATATGTTTATTTAAGTTTCTAATTTCAAAATAAATTTACTAAATTAGTGCAGAATGAGTTTTTAAGAGTCCCAACTCTAAGGCCATAATTCAATTCGGAGGAGGTTAATTTGATTAGAACCGGATTGAAAAAATCTTAATCCGAAAGCTATGGTGTAGTTTGTGAATTGACCATTATTTTACAAACAGTCCTTCACATCATACTTTAAAAAAAAAATTAATGCTTTTGGGTTCATTTGGATAGAAAGTTCAAACCCTTTTATTTATTATTTTTTTTTTAGGTTCATTTTTTTTCCCAAAAAAGTCAACAAAAATTATAACTAGTTTTTTAAAAGTCAACCAACTTCAACTTAAAAATTTCATCTCAAACCCGTGTTTCAAGCTGTGCTTTTGGTTTTGTGCCATTTTACCTTTTTTTTTTTTTTTTTCCTTCCACTACTCAAATTACTAAAAGAAAAAGAGTAATTGACCTAAATAATCTCTGCACTTTTTTAAATGTGATGTTTTGGCCGTTATTCTTGTTGTTGTTTTTTTTTTTTTTTTTTGGTTGAGATAAACCTGTACATCTTTTTTTTTTTTTTTGCCAATTCAGTACTTTTCGTCAAAAAACTAACAAATTGGCCATGTGAGAAGCACGTTTCGTACCTTTTGAAGGTAAAAAAGGTAATTTTCTTCTTGGGATTGGAAGGAGGGGGGAACCAAATCGGAACTTAGGCGGCATTTGGGTGGGGGGTCCGAACCAAATCGGAACTAGGGCAAAAACCCATAAATCTGGCCGATGGGGGGGGGGGGGGAGGGGGATTCGATCTGGTTCAATGGGGGAGGGGATGGGTAGCGGGAAGGGGGGCTGCGATGGTGGAACCCAGATCTGAGTTATGGGGGGTGCGACTGCTCAGAACTCGGGATGACCGAGTTCGGAATTCAGGGGGACCCAAATCTCCACTTGGGGGCGGCAGGGATGACGGCCAGAGATGGGTTGGGAATCACCAACTTATCAGCAAAGTTTGGGGGGGAGGGGGGGAAAGGAAGGGGAGAGAGGAATTTTTGAGAGATTGAAGTGTATTTTATTCTTTTTACTATAAAAATTGTCATTTGCATAATACTCTGTTAAAAATTAAATGAAGTTTAACGGAAATGACTGAATTGATCAAAAAATAAGAGTTTAGGATTATCATGGGGTAAAAAAAAAAAAAAAGAACAAAAACCAAACCATCATTTTCAAAAAAGTTCAGGGGTTATTTAAGTTAATTAGTAAAAAATAAGGCAAAAGAAACATTAGTTATTACTTTGTCTCTCAGTTAATACAGAACATAAAGAGCATTTGAAGTTCAAAAAATGATCGTGATATTTTTAAAAGGGCTTATCTGTGATAAAGCTCTTTTGCGAGGTATGGCAGAGCTTTTAATTTTAGACCGTCCAATATTGAATCCCATGATTGGGATGTAGAAGCTGCACAAGAGCTAACTGCACATGACCATTGCATTTTATCCAAAAATTTTCAGAAATGCCTTGAAGCCTTTATCACCATGGATGTCAAGCACAGGTTGCTGTTCCATCGCTGGTGCCGTCCTGTTGCGTCACCGTCGCTGTCGCCATGTGTCTGCTCCTCTCGCCGGTGCCGTCTCGTCGCTGTCGCTGTCGCTGTCGCCAGCCTCTCTCTTAGGACACCCAGTCGCGACGGCGAGAGACTAGAAGCCAGGAGCTCTCGCGACTGAGAGAATGGCCGGATCAGGCGATTGCGGTTTCGGGGGCCAACGACCGTGTTTCGGGCGACTTTCCCGCCCTCCCTCCAATCCCGGATATCGTCCTCTCCGTCGGCGTCGTTTCAGCTCCTGTTGTTGCTGCTTCCCACGGGAAAAGCTCCGATATTGGCGACAAGGAAGATAAACCGGTGAATCTTCTTCTAAAAGTGGAAAACAAGAAACCCTCTAATGGCGTCACGACTAATTTGGTCTAGAAAAGAAACCATGCTAAAATCAAGGACACCCTCAGATTGTTCAACAAGCATTATCTTCATTTTGTACAGGTTAATCATCAACTCAATATTGGGTCTCTTGGAACACAAACCCACATTCTTCAATCTTCTGGACCCATTTGGGTATAGCTTTGCTTTCGATTTCGGGCACCGGGAAGAAGAGAAGATTTTCACGGCTTTTACTTTTTCAGTTTTTTTTTTTTTTTTTTTTTGGGTGGTAAATGTTTTAGAAAAAGGGATGATTGTATGTGCTCAAGTGTATAAGAAATGTGATACATCTTATTCCACAACCATCCACTTCATTAGACGATCATTATTGATCATTTGATTAGGCATTATGGTAGTCCCTCTAAAAAGGGATTTACTAAAGCCTTACCCATTTTTAAAGGTTCGAGATACCTATTTGGCTTTATCCATACGTAAAGGTAGTAATCACGATTTTCCATAAATTATATGGTATCAAGGTACAATTTAAAAAAAAAAACCCCATTAGTAACGAAAACGTAAATGAAATGAAAAAGCAAATTTTCACTTTGCACAAAGCACAAAATAAAGTGGAGAAAACAAATGAGGCGTTTTATCGTTTTGTTCTGTTTTTTTTTTTTTTTTTTTTTTTTTTTTTTTTTTTTTTTTTGCATATTACATGGGAGAATTATATGATAACATATGAAAACCACCCACAGGTAGAATACTGTCTTGAATGATAAGATTTTCATCAAAATTCTATTAAATAATCCTTTTTTTTTTTCCTTTCTAAATCTAATATAATATTTATGTGATTTGAGAGTCGATCTTGTGGAGGTTTATTTTGTGATGCCCTACCACAAAAGGAGATGAAATACTCGTTCAACTGTTGAAACAATAAAAGACTAGTACCAAATCCATACAACAGTAATTTTACAAAGGTTTTTATTTTTTATTTTTAAACTAAAATCAAATAGAAACGAATTTCCTTGCATTTTAAAGGGACTACCACATATTTTTTTTTTCAACATTCTAGCGCTTAATTACAAACCAGTGGAAGAACAAGTACTCATACTTTGGCTTTCATACATCCAGATTCTTTGGTTTGCCATTCTCCGCTTCCCCGAAAGGATGCATTCATCTCGAGAATCCTTAAGAAGCCTGCTTCTGCTTGTACTTTTTGGCACACACGATGTAAACCAACATGTTGAGGAAGCTGAGTCCGGCCAAAAGCCAGAAAAAATAATCAAGATGACCTTTGTTCAGGTTGTCTGGTATCCATCCCGGGTTCCCACCTTTTGTTGTGAAGTAAGTTACAATGGTCAGTATCAACGAGCTTAGATAATTCCCCAGTGAAGTTGTCAAAAGCGATAACGCGCTGCACAGACTCCGCATAGCATCTGGAGATTGGTCGTAAAAGAACTCAAGTTGTCCGATGAATGTGAAGATCTCTGCGGCACCCAATAAGAAGTACTGTGGTACTTGCCAAAATATATTAATCGGCACAGGTACCTGTTTGTCGACCAAATCGAGCTCTTTGGCAAGCTGCAACCGATTGATTTCCACCACAGCAGCGGCTGACATACACAGAACTGAAAGAAAGAGGCCAATTCCCATCCTTTGCAGCTCTGAGAAGCCCCTTTCCTTGCCTGTGAATCTCCTTGCTATTGGAACAATTACCCTGTCGTAAATGGGCACCCAGAAGATGACACTGATGGTATCGAATGTTGAGAGAGAGGCTGCAGGAATGGTGAAGGAACCAACGACTCTGTCCATCATTGTCCCTTGTTCCACAAACATCGTGGACATTTGGGCATAAACAGCGGCAAAGACTATCCCACTAGCCCAAATAGGAAACATGCGGATCAAAATCTTAAGTTCCTCTACCTGAGTTACTGTGCAAATCCTCCAAGGATCGGAGAAGTCCCCACTGTTCATCTCAGCATCAGTTATAACAGCAGCTTTATCAAGGCACCTGACCAAAAATGGGGGAAAGGAGAGTTCATAGAAAACTAGTTCTGCAATTTGAAAACCAAGGAAATATCCATACAGTGTAGACAAGACAACATGGTAAAATGAGCACATCATACAAGATCTTGGATAAAATGAGGCTTATGGAGAGCGTATCAACAATAAAGTAGAGAACAATTTCCTTACTCTTAAATAAAATAATAGACAGCATCCAACAATAAAAAATAAAATAAAATAATAACAACCCTTTGAACATAAATTGACAATTTTAACAGCAAAATCCGAAACGTCCTTAAGCTAAGGTTAAATTAAAATTTCAAGTCGAGTTAGAAGAAAATTACTCTAGTTCATCACTGTGCTCCAATTTACGACTTCCTTCGATGGCGGAGTTTTTGTCTTGGGTTTCAAACAGGAGACTGCTATCTTTAGGGACCTCCTGGTTCCACTTACGGCACGATGCAACAAAAACTTGGCACATCCTTGTAAGAGGACTACCCCCAGGCTTCTGGAATCTATAGAGGGACGTGCCTGCAAAGAAACTAGCAATAGCAATTCCCATAAACAATGCAGGAATACCAAATCCTATGCCCCACCCGGCATTCTCTTGAATCCAGACCAGTAAACTACTCGAAATTAGAGCGCCAATATTTATGGAAAAGTAAAACCAATTGAAGAAAGAACCCTTTTTAACCCTCTCCTTGGGATCAGTATCATCAAACTGATCGGCACCAAAGGACGACACACAAGGTTTGATTCCACCCGTCCCCAGGGCAATCAGATAAAGACCAAAGAAGAATACTGCATACTGTGCTGGAGTTGCTGATGGACAAACAGTACCAATGCACTCTGGAGGCTTTAGTGCGGGAACTGATGCTGAGAGAGTCAAGGTACACATTCCCTGTACAAAATAATAGCGTTTATGATTGCTATTACAAAACGTCCAAAAAGATGCATTTTTCTTCATTTGATTTCACTCCCTGCTAATGATTCGTAGCTATTTCTAAAAAGTAACTGGTTATATTTTAACCGACTCATAAAAGGGATGACTTTAAACAGAAAACAATGTGTTTCTAGAAGGACATAGAACAATAACACGCCTCCACATTCATAATAAGCAAACAGTTTTTTTTTTTTTAATAGCCAATCTATTTACAACAAATCTGAACAAACCCAGAACAGTAATTATCCAAGTACCAATTATCCCAATATGAGCAGCAACCCAGTGCAAACCCCCCCCCCCCCCCCCCCCCCCCCAAAAAAAAAAAAAAAAAAGAAGAAGAAGAAGAAGGAAAATGAGCAGCAAAATGACGAAACCTCAAGACACAAACAGAAGAAAAAGTAACATACTCACAGACAGGCGGAAATTGATGAAAACATAAAAAGACAGTAGGGAAACAAAAACTGTGTGGTGCCATGTGTGATATGAAGCTAAATGATTATAGAATAAAAAATGATGTTCCAAAAAATACTTACGATAAGGTAAATAGTGGAGAAAATAGCAATAGTCCAATATCTTCCCCAATAAGCATCTGCCAAGACGGCTCCAATGAGGGGAGTAAGATAGCAAGTGCCTGACCAAGTGGTAACATTTCTTGCTGCAGACACATTTCCTTCGTGCAGTTTTTTCGTAAGATAAGTTACCAGATTCGTTGCAATTCCATAATATGCCAACCGTTCACAACATTCAGTACCTGTATCATATTTCATACAGTATAAAGTATTTTAAAAAATTTTAAACTATTTTCTAAACAGGAGAAACATGAAGAACAATAGAAAACCTAGAATAAAGGGGCAAGCTTTCCAATTTCCGGTATTCTGCTTCAGCACCGGCATCCCGTGAATGTCAACCGAACCATCGCCTGTGTAAAGACCATTGCCTTCATCCTGAAGTAACACATGAATTTCATCATGTGGGTCATACAGAAATGATTATAAACAAGTAAAGGATTCCGTTTGCAGCTCCAACTCATACAAGGCAAGTCAAAAATAGAGTTGTTAGGCATCAAGTAAATAATCAAATACCATGTATATGAGTTGAAATAGGCAAAAATAAATCTTTTTCAAAATAATTTAATTCACAAAATAGGTAACTATCAAAATCAATCCTGTTTTTTTTATGATCATCATCATTACTATTATTTTAATCCACAAATAGTGAACCAGCAAAGACAACCCAAGAATTCCATGCACATCTAGCATAAAAAAGAAAAAAAAAATGAAGAAAAAATATACCCAAATTCTCAAATTCCTAGCTGGTCACAACCCAATTCGATTTAGAAGAAAATTGATACAGGTGGTGATTTCCTATACAAAAAGCGATACTTTTGAATAAACCCTTTGGCGATTTGTTAGTCAAAACTCAATACCTTTTTTTATTTAATCACATCCAACCCAAAATATTCAACCAGTTTCAAGTGAAGATATTATTATTCAAGCAGCCAAAATGAAAAGGAGAGGGAGAAAGAGAGAGAAATGGAACCTGAAGAAGACCATCTTCCAAGCGAGATCTCTCATCTCCCTGTGAACCCATCTTCTCTTTCTCTCTGCTCTCTCTAACTCTCTCTCTCTCTCTCCGTAAAATTCTATCCGTCTAAATTCAAATGGAATCTTAAAGTGAACGATAAGATACTTTGGATGGGATTTTGGTAAAGTGAACGAAAGGAAGATACTTTGGATGGGATTTTTAATTTTTTTAATTTTTTATTTTTTGGGCCAAAATTAAGATACTTTTGACGAATCAATATTTTTTTTGGGGGCGGTGGGGGGGTTATTGTGTGGCGTTGACGTAATGAGCGAACACAGACCTTGGAAGTTGGGAATAGGTGGGTGGGGTAACCGCCCAGAAATAATAGCAGCCTTGTTCGTTTTTGGGTCATTTTTCTTATTTTTCCAAACAACAATTTTTCTATTTATAGCGAAAGGAGAATTCTACAATTAACCCCTTCACTTTACCTTATTTATTGGATAAAAATTTTTTACCACGATTTTTTGATGATTGAGATTAAATAGATGCACCAAATAATTATAAGAGCTACTACAAATGATTAACCATTATTCTTAATTTTAATAATTACAAAATATTTCAAAAACATTAATTAAAAAAAAAAACCTCCCATCGGAAAAGGAGGAGGCAAACTCTCTACCGCTCCTTTGACATAGCTCACCCTCCACCTTCCACGGCGGCGAGAGCCCCAACCCCACGGCAAAACCATCCTTACAAAGTATTAGAGTTAAAAAAGATCCCCATCGGCGATAACGTCACCAAGACCTGACGAAGCCCAGTGGCCAAAGGGGGTGGCGTTCGGCTATTTTCCAAATATAACACCAACCATTTTCCATATATGTCGCAACTCCATCCTCAGCCTTCCCCACCGTCGATTCCATTGGCTCCAAGCTCCGTCACGAATCCATCCTCAGCCTCCCCCCGCAGTAGTGATTCCATCGAATCCAAGCTCCGTCATGAATCTGTCTTGAGCCTAGGGATGACAATATTTTCTACAGGGATGGAGCCCTGCAGGGATTCCCCCCGAACAGGGTGGGGATGGAGGACAAAGTTCGGGGATGAAGAGGGGGATGGGGATGAAATCCTATCCCCGAAGCTTAGTGGGGTAGGGATGGGGAAAGCACTCACGCCCCTCATATATATACATATATGTATAATTTCATATATATTTATAAGTATGAAATATATTATGAAAATTATTTTTGAAAGTGTGTGCATCTATGAAATGTATATTGAAACTATGAGGAATAAACACAAAATAATAATTTATATTTATTTTTTATAGTTTCAAGTTTTATTTAGCTTAAGAGTATTTTATAAATGTTTAATTTTATGAGTTTGTAACGTTTTAATAGCTTTATTTTTTAAGATTTTATTTGCATATATTTAGAAGTTAGTTTGTTTACGAAATCTTTAGTTTTGAACTAAATTTATGGTATATTTCTACTTTATTGTTTGCTTTTGCTTTGTTATATTTTCAAATCTATATTTATAATAGATAGAGAACGGAACAGGCATGGGGAAAGCTCATTCGACGGGAAATCCCCATCCCCGGTTCCGCTTCCATTAAGCGAGGATAAGGACCGAGATGGGGATGATTTTGGTGGCGAGGATAAGGATGGGAAAGCATTCACTGGCCCCACCCCGCCCCATTGCTTCATTGCTATCCCTACTTAGGCCTCTCCCCGTCTCGCGATTCCATAGCGATTTTCCAGATCTATTGCGGCACCAAGCTCCACTTGAATCCATCCTCGGCCTCCCCCTGTTGTCGACACCATCGTGTTGATTTGGTCTCTCAAGGGTCTCCCGGCGTTCTCGCCGATAGTTGTTTGAAACCCGGTATTTTTTTTTTTTTTCAATCTGGTATGGTAGGTGTAATTCCATGTGGGGTGGTTTATTTTAGTTTCGTGGTCATTAACCCTTTTCAGCCCTTGGATTTAAATCTAAAGATGAATGATTTTACCATATCAATAGAGTAAAAAAAGCTTATCCCATTGTAAAAGAGTTGCTTGCGTAGGCAAAAAAAAAGAAGGGGGGAAAAAACGTTGTTTCTCAAAATCTCATTTGGTACTCTATCATTTAAGAAAATATAACAGTAAGTGATTTTTTTTTTTTAAGATAAAGAGATAAGGATTTAAACCGTAAATGGAGTCATGTACAAAATTACCACGAGACTATAATTATTGGGTCTGTGCGTATATTTTTAGACATAAAATAATGATATTTTAACCTTTAAAACCAAATATAAATATATATATATATATATTTTACTTATGTGTGTGTGTGTGTATCTATATATATTTATGTAGCTAGATAGATCTCAACCTAGAGCTGAACTTGCTACTTTTGGTTTTTGGTATATGAGTTTTTCATGTTTTGTACGTTCCCTTTTTCTTTTCTTTTTTTTTTTTTTTTTTTGATAAATGAAAATATAGCATTGTTCTTCAGTGTTTCGTAATGCTGGCTCTTTCTATCATTTTCAAGTCTTTGTCAATAAAGTATTCGTTAAAAAAAATTTAAAAAAAATAAAATACAAGATGTCCGACAAAAAGTACTAATATTGCCTCTAATTAGAAGAAAAGCAATTTTATATTTATTATCTCAAATCATCTTGAGATTTTTTAGAGAATTTTCTTTTGAGGTAATCTTGAGCATTTATGAGTTCAAAAGCTTGAAGTGAAAATAAAATTACGTCTACTTAAAATAATATGATTCTTTTTGTATAACAGTAACAAAAATCTCAATCAATAGATCGAAGTCAAATGGTTCTAATTATCATATCAATCGATATTAAAAAGAAAAAAAAGAAAAAAAAAAAAACGCCTATTATAAAAAGATTAATGATTTTATTATATTTGGACTGATTTTTTTTTTTTTTCAGTGGCTAGTTGGCAATATCAAAAGCTTATTTTGCTTAACAAATTGTATTTTTACAAAGTTGAGCTGTCAATGGATATATCAGTCAAGCTAACATTATCCAGATATTTTTAGTTAAATATTAGTACTATATCAGCCAAAATATTTATAATAGAAAAGTTGACCCTATATATATTCGGTGTGGTTATGTGTTAATCCTCTTCCATTGTTACTTATTAGTCTAGTCTAGGATAACATTTTCAGATGGTAAAACACCATTTGAATTTCAAAATCTCAACTTTAAATCAAGCTTTCTCTTTATTTTATTTTCAAAAAACTCAAATTTTAAGAATACATAATTTTCTCATTTCAAATCAAGAGGATATGAATTTTAATGTCAAAATACTCGTAACGACGAGACAAACAAGATATGATCTATTTTGTTTTTTTTTTTTTTTCCCGAACACATCTCAAATTTTTACACTATTTTATATATAGCAGAATTTTTCTAAAAGTTTTCACTCTAAACACATATTTTCAACTTAACTTTCAAAATACCATCTTCAAATGTCCTCATAAACTGTCGTTATTGTTTTTATAATTTATTGTTGTTGTGTGCAGAATGTGCATGTGCTGTTGGCTCTTCCATCTTTGTCGTTATCGTTGAGCTTAAGCAAAAAATAATAAATTGTGTCAATGATTTCTGAATTAAAAATCATTAACTTGACGCGCAGTGAAATTGTAGTTTTCTTTTTTCTTCTAGTATGAAGCACGAGCTTAAGCCGAACACATTAAGATAATAACAAAGGACTATTAAAATGAAAAATCAGT
Organism: Ficus religiosa; assembly: GCA_024759925.1. NCBI lineage: Eukaryota > Viridiplantae > Streptophyta > Magnoliopsida > Rosales > Moraceae > Ficus > Ficus religiosa. The sequence goes on along the minus strand of JAFMPE010002221.1, from coordinate 9,772 downwards.
TTATTTATTTATTTATTTTTTAGGCATCACAATTTTTTTTATTCTCCAACTAATGAGGCTACAACGAGTTGCGGCTCCACCCTCTAAAAATTTAAAATTTACTGAGATGCTGATTTGTGATGACCGATGAGTAGGTCACAAGTACAGGTGCGCAACTCATGATTGAGAGGGGCCGTTCTGTTCTGCGTGTGTTTTTTAGATAAATTTAAGGATTATTTTGGTTTATGTTCCTTAATTTCAGGATCACTATTATTTTATCTTATGAATTTTATATTTAACCTCGTTTTATCTTTTAATGAGAATTTCAGTCAAAAGTGTAAAGAAAAAAAAAAAAAAAAGAGTTAAGGGATTTATAAAATTGAGTTAAGAAATTTATAAAAAGTGAGGTATTTGCAGTTACATGATCTTTTTTTATTTGTTTTTAACATAAATTTTAACATAATTCGTTTGTTTTTAATTAAACTCTAATAGAAGGGATAAAATGAGGTTTAATCAAAATTTAAGGGGCAAAGTAGAAGTTTTAGAAATTTAAAAGCCAAAATGGGAGTAAATCTAAATTTTAAGAAGTACAGATGAAAATAATCTAAAGTTTAAAATTTTACAGGCCAAAGAGGTGGAGAGATGTGGGCACGAGGGGGCCACTTGAACTTTTAAAAAATTATATTTCGTACTTTCTCCCTTATAAATAGATAAATATTTTTGCAATTTCATCCCTTATTTGTCTCTGTAGAAATTTTTTAATCACTACATTTGCATATTTTTTTAAAAAAACTTTAAATTTCACCCAACTTTTTTTTTATTTTTAGGTACTCACATTTGAAATTTAGTATCTTAAATAAATCAAAATCAATTAGACTATTATGTAAATTCTAAAATTTACAATTAAATTACACTCTATTACAAGCTTATATTTCATTTAGAAAAAAAAAAAAAAAAAAAAACCCAGATTCAAATCGATAAACAATTATAAAAGATTTTAATATTTTAATTTTGATTCAAATTTTTGTTTAAATCATGCTCCTGAAAAAATTTTACGGCTCTGCCACTGTTAACTTTTTTTTTTTTTTTTTTTTCAAAACTTTTTTTTCTTAAAAAACCGGGACTCACATATAAAGTTTAAATGAGTTGATAACATTTTCTAATGAAGAGACATTGAGTTTTTTTTTTCTTTCCTGGTTCAATTAACGGAGTTGATTTCATTTACTGAAAAAAAAAAAAAAAAAGATACAATCTTTAAAGACGAGTTTGATGCTTCTGTGGATATAGTTCGACTGACCCTGCGTTAATTATGCTTCTTAATTAATCAGCGATTATTAATTTCCATTAATTAGTTTGAGTCTTTGACTCCAGTTGCTCATATAAAGAGTGATGTAGGAGCTACTTTTGATATTTTGTTTGTTGTTCTGTAATGTTCTTTGGCCAAAACTACAATTCGTTTAGTCTTTCTTTAGTTGAGTGTCGTTTTGGCAATATCTATTGGTGTCATTTGCTTAGTATATTAGCCTCTGTTGTCGAAGAGGAAAGGTAGACTTGGATATTGTTATTTTCAGCAGCTTTGCTCTCTTCATCCATAGCTCAGAGAGCTTGTTAATAAAATTCATCTGAGATTTTAGCTCGACGAAGTCCAAATTTTCTTTGTTATCTACTCTAATTTCGAGTTTTACAGACTTCCTACGTCATGGAGTCTAACAAGAGCATTTGTTCAAAGATTTCACTACAAATATGAGAGCTAGGATATGAAACGCATTTGCAGAAATTTCAAGCTCTCAAGCTCTCTAATTCAAATAACATTGTTGAGAAACGCTGCTTATCTCTTCCATTGGAAGAAACTCCGTAATCTTTGAATGCACGAGAGGAAGCCAAGTTAAGAAACCGCTAATCGGTTGAGAAAACCGGCAAGAGGATATTGCTGACAAGCTTGTAAGTTAAAATGTTCACTAGCCATTGAGCTTTAATCATGAGCAAAATCACTTTAAAGAGTAGATAAAGCCTATGCATATTTCTTTTTAAACAACTAAAAGGGCATATGAGACTGCATGTGCGTCCATTCCAATCCTTTATTTTACGGGATTTATGATTTCATCGACTTCCGCTTCCTAAACCAAATAAAAAGATCGGAATTGGCTGTTCTCCTTTGAGGAGGGGATGAGTGAGTTATTCAGCCCTAGAATTTGCTGTCAAAGCTGTTAAATGGACTTGGCCAGAACTCATCCCAAATCCTAACTCATAGGGAGAGGGAGCCCAATCTGCATATGTAGACCACAACAGCTCAGTAACTTTATAATATACAACAAATACACAATCTAATACCCTTCCTCACACCTCGTGTGGGCCAGGGTCCAAAACCACAATTGTTTTTGGGTTTGATAATATGTTAAATGAATTTGGGTAGAACTTGTCTCCAAAAATTAGCTCAAGAAAGAGGGAGTCCAATCTACTTATAAACACCACAATAGCAAAGTAACCTAGCGATGCAGGATAAATTCACAATCTAATAGAAGCATGATATGATATGCCCATTTCCATGCCTTCATAGAAAAAGTCTGAACACAGACAGCGTATTTAACATGTTTACAATTTTATTTACTCATGTCCAATGTAAGAAAATGTATGCATTGACAAAAACCACAATAAGAATAGATATTTACACAGTTTCTTTCATATCCTTTACCATCTTCAACTTCTTTAACTGTTCTCAAGAATGATACCTCCTTGGGAAACTCTTAAAGAAGCCTGTCTTTGTTTGAACTTTTTTGCGCAGACCATGTAAACCAACAAATTGCAGAAGCTAAGACCGGTGAAAATCCAAAAGAAATTATCAAGATGGCCTTCATTCAGATTATCTGGTATCCATCCACCCTCGCCCCCCCTCCGTTGTGAACTAAGCTATAATAGTCAGAATAAAAGAGCTCAGATAGTACACTCATGCCAGCGTAGAAAGACATAACGCGCTGCAGAAACTCCGCATAGAATCTGGAGCCTGCTCGTAAAAGAACTCAAGTTGCCCGACGTACATGAATATCTCTGAAGTACCCATCAAAAAGTATTGGGGTATTTGCCACAAGATACTAAGAGGTACAGCTACTTTCCTATCAACTAAATGGTTTTCTTTGGCAACCCGAAGTCGAATAAATTCTACCACAGCAGCAACTATTCCATGGGGATAATCAGCCTATCGTAAATGGGAAGCAAGGAAAGAACACCGACGACGTCGTCAAAAGTTGAGAGAGAGGCTGGAGGAACGGTGAAAGAACCAACAGTTGTGTCCATCATCATCCCTTGTTCAACAAACATTGTCGAAACTTGTGCGTACACTGCCGAATAAACTATCCCTGTAGCCCAAATCGGAAGTAAATGGATCAAGATCTTCACTTCTTCCACCTGAGTTACCGTGCAAAGCCTCTAGGGGCCGGTTAAGTCCCCACTACTAATCTCAGCATCAGAGATTACAGCAGCTTTATCAAGAAACCTGTGACAAAAGTAAAGTTCATCGCCATTAAGTGGAGCAATTTATATCTTAGAAGGAATTAAGAAAGTACATATTGAATAAAAATTGTTAGTTGCAAAGATTGAATTATCTACGGATCAGAGGAAACTTCTTTTCGGGAAAACAATAATCCATGAATAGCATCTGAAACAATACATAACTCGTTTCGATGAAGTACCTTCAAACTTTTCACATATCTAGGACAAGTCCCTATAACAATCAATTGTAAAAGCAGAGCAAATTTTTGGGTAAAAATATGACATTTTGACTAGCTTCAGCATAGAAGTTAATAATGTTAATTATTTTTAAGCAGCATAAAAGTGAAAGGAGAGACTCACTTCATGTGGCACTGTGTTCCAATTAATAGCTTCCTTCAATAGCGAAACTGTCGTCTTGTATTTCAAACAGGATGCTACTGTCTCGAGGCACCTTCAAATTCCACTTACAGCATGCCACAACCAAAACTTGGAACATTCTTGCAATAGGGCTTCCCCTTGGCATCTGAAATCTGTGGCGGGGTGTACCAAAAAGGAAACCAACAACAGCAATGACCATAAACAATGCAGAAACGCCGAATCCTAGACCCCACCCAACGTTGTCTTGGATCGACACCAAAAAAGTACTTGATATAAGGATGCCTAAATAAATTGAAAGGTAATACCAGTTAAAGAAGGATCCCTTCTTCATTCTCTCTTTCGAATCAGTATCATCAAACTGATCCGCACCAAATGGTGCAACACATGGCTTGATCCCGCCCATCCCTAGCGCAACAAGATAAAGTCCAAAGAACAACACCGCGTACTGTGCAACTGTGGCCGATGGACATACAGAACCAATGCAGTCTGCGGGCCTTAAAGCTGGAACCGCTGCTGAGAGAGTCAATGCACACATTGCCTGACATAGTAAAAAACAACGAACGAATTCAATGACAATTGTTTATATGATTTTCCCCCATCTTTTCCCGTCGTTCTGCACGAGAGGATTCAATGTGCTAACGAGGGTTGCAGGGAACGTTACCGTTATAGTTAGATACAAATACAAAGGTAACCACCAGACAAGAACCGCGAGAAATTCAGAGTACGTGGAGTATTTCCCCGGCACAAAGTGCCAACTCTCCCTCTTCAACAAGGAGGCTTTATGTTCAATTCTTCTAGGAGTTGGGTAGAAAAAAGACAAGATTATTCTTAAATTCTTTGGTGCTGAAGAGCCAGGATGTTCTCAAGAGTAACTAGTGTTCTGTGCATAAATTTTAATAACATGGTTGATGCTCTAAAGAGAAAAAGGCGTGTTACTAAACGAGATACTTAATTCTATCGAAGGAACACAGATTGGAATCTTGTTTTGTGATCACCATAACGTAGATCATGGAGGAAGCAGCAATGGTCCAGTATATTCCAAAGCACACATCGGCTAAAGCGGCTCCAAGAAGGGGTGTGAGATAGCAAGTGCCTTACCAAATGGTAACATTTCTTGCCGGAGAG
>JAFMPE010002143.1:3933-15081 GCA_024759925.1 Ficus religiosa | reverse complement strand
AATGGCTTGGATAATTCCCTGATGGTCAAGCAAAAAGTGATCAAGATTCTTTGGAAACCACCTGAACATGGGACTTAGGAAGATTAATGTTGATGCGGCGGTAAATGAGGCACTTGATTATATTGGTCTATTTTTAACATTTTAGTCCTTTCATCTTGTTTTTCTTTTTTTCTTTTTTTCTTTTTTTTTTCATTTTCAAGTACTTTTTTGATTTTTTGTTTATTTTTTACTTATTTTTTCTATTTGGATAAATTTTATCAAAAATGTCCTATAATGTGCATCACACATGCTTTTTAAGTAGTGCTAACCGAAAAAACTCATGATATGCAAAGTTTTCAGAATATTTAATAGATTTAATGATTTATAAAAATTTAAAAAAAATTAAAAAAAAAAACACCAGAGCTATCCGCAGTAATCTTTCTTATACCAACTTATCCTCTCCATTGACAGAATAAATAAATAAATAAAGCTGAAGTCCATTTATAAATGACATAATATTATATGGTGATAATATTATGACCTCCATTTAATGGTTCACATAGTTTTGTTAAAGTATTAAATTGAAAATTTTCTCAAAACTATTTTTAGTTTTGTTTCCTGTATTATTGATAATTAGGTAGTTTCTATTATTTGTTAGTTTACTTTCCTTTTCTTGGTATTTAATCCCCTATAAATAGGGTTAAGTATTCTAAGCAAGTCACGGGAGAAACGACACCACCTCCAACTTCTTTTTCATTGCGATAATTTTCATGAGGAGTTGAAGAACCAATATTTTCTTTCTCTTATCATATCGAGCAAGATAAAAGAAAACCACTTTTTTTCCTCTGACTCACATTTTCTCTATGTCATATGTTTTCTCTTCCTCCTCTTTGCTTTCCCTCTGACTAAACGCAATGTTAGAGTTTTTAGGTCTTAGATTTATGGGTCTTAGGTTCATAATGTGAAAGGTTTTCTTTTAAATTAATAAAATGGTTACTCAGGCTCAATAAGTTGGAAAAAAAAAATAATAATAATAAGAAGAAGAAGAAGAAGAAGAATAAGAAGAAGATTCAGCGGCCTCCATAATCGATATCATACTTAAGCATGGTGATCTCAATGGAAGCTATTAAATTAATCTTATACCTCGTTTTTTTTTTTTTTTTTTAAATATTTACATGCAGCAGGAAAAGGCATGTTGCATAACAATTATTTGCAAAAAACTGTCTTTAAGCCTTTTTTTTTTTTTTTAAATAAAGATCTATCTTGTTTATTGATTTTTTATATAGTTCAAAATCTATTATTAAAAAAAATTGTTAAAGTGGAAAGTTGAAAAGAAAAAAAGCAAGAAAAAACATGTTCCGAACATAACAAATAAGAAATTCGATATAATCAATGTTCTATACAACAATTTTCAGCGATTAGTGTTTAAAATTAGAACAGGTAAACTAACAAGGAATTTACTGGTTATAAATTTTGCAGAAGTTTACTGGTTATAAGGTTTTTTTTTTTTTTTTTGGCTGGAAATTATACTGTTTATAAGTTACAACACCCATTTTTAACTTTGTTAATGCAATTTTTTTATAATATATATGTGTATATTTTTTTGATGATTGTTAATATAAATTTAGTATTCGTAATTTCTTATAAACTTCTTTTACTTTTTCGATAAAAATCGAACAAACTAAAATACTAATTGGAGAATGACCTTACATATATACTTCTTTTTGTTAATTGACTTTCAGTACTACTGACATAGACCAATCGTTGGACAGAAGTAGAACTGTAGAACCAAATTTTGGCTTGGGGGTTCATCTCATTCTTTACACGCATGCTTATTTGTCAATTTGAAACTGGAGTTTAGAATAATTGTTAGTTTATCAGTTCTCCCAAAAGTTTAAAATAATTGCTTTCAGAAGAATTGGTAGATTAAAATTCATCAAATTTTCTTGATCAAAGACTAATGTTTTAAAAAATATATCTATATGCTACAATATCTGAAGATAAATGCAAGCATTTGGAAATATCAAGGATCCGAATTTGTTTTAAAATATTGATATATAATGCAAATTAATATATTGTCAGCGTCGGTTAAAATAATTAATAAAAAAGACCAACCTCTAACCTTGGTCCTTGAGAAAGAAAAAATAATAATACTAATAAAGTCCGTATCCGTTACAAAAAATAATAGAATGTCTTACGTGGCAATTTTAAAATGCATTGTTGAGGGGAAAAAAAATTGTATTATTGAACAACATTTTGAGAAAAGTGGCCAGGGTGGGTTGGGGATTCAAATCCTTTATTCAATTTTTGGTGTCTTAAATAGTGTTTAACCAATAATATTATATCATCTCATTTTAAAAAATTTGAAATAACTGATTATATAAACCTTAAAATCTAACTTTTTTTAATAATGTGTCAATATATTATTGATTAAACACCATTTAGAACATCCAAAGTGGACATGAGATGTTACTTCCAGGGTAGATATATATTACTATTAGGGCATTTGAGCAACTTCAAAGGGCCACACATACTTGGGTAAAAACCGATCAAGATGGTGAGCCAAGTGGATCCTCTTCATCTTTCCGATCACGTGGAAATCCCAACCTACAAAGAGGGGGTTTTTTTTTTTTCAATTTACTAATTATGAATTATTAGGATTTAGAATTATATTGTGATCAGTATAAATGAGTAATAAAACTGTGAATTTTTGGGTGTTTTATTATTATTATTATTATTATTATTATTATTATTATTATTATTATTATAAGCCTTGTGCTTTTGTACTACCGGTAGGGCAATAAAAACCATTATTTGATCACAATTATACAGTTAAGGACAAGCTATTGCTTCGGTGGTCCTTTTTCTACTTTTCACGTGATATTGGGGTCTTATTATGGGTGAGACCCATTAAAATTTTAATATTTAAAGAATTTTTTATTTACTTTTTTTTTCCGCTAAACATGAATATTCATCAAGTATGCGCAAATATTCATGAATCCAAAGGATTTACTTGATATCTTAAAAAAAAAAAAAAAAAAAAAAAAAAAAAGGCTTTCTTCAGGGGGGAAAAAAATTTCCAGGCTGAGGGGGTGTGCACAAGGGTGGATCTAAGGTCATCGAAGGTGGCGTTTGTGAACGGATCTCGTTGGCGGGTCACAGGTGCGGTGGAGTTTCAATTAGGTTTCTTCTGTATTTTGTTTTTTCTTTTTCTTTTTTTGGGTTAAATTTTTATTTTTCTCAAAAAAAAAACATATATAATTTTTAGATTTAAAGAAAAACTACCATATAAGTTGAAATATTATATTAACAAGGCATTCATATCTCTCGCCATTAGATTATAAAGTCCACATAAAAGTTACTTGTTCTATCGATAGTGTAAAAGTATATGTCCTACCATAAAAGGGACGGGTTCTTTGCAGCCCTATTCGTTCCCCAAAATTCATCGAAGAAAATCATCACCAACTTTCTGCCACGGATGGTCAAAGTTGCAACAGCCACCTTGTTAGAGGCCCAGAGCATCTCTATAACAGAATGCCAAATAGATGTGTTAATGTTATACTTTTATATTTGAGTGAAAAAGAAACTACTCTTCAACAGAGTGAATCTTTGGTGTCAAATGTATTGTAAATGTGAAATTTTACATTTGATTGGTATTGATTGGTACATTGAATTTTTAATTTCATTCAATCAATAGTATAATATTCTCGTTACTAAATTATTTAAATATTAAATGTAGGCTATATGCTTAAGCTAAGTGCAGGGTACAACTTCCTGAAAGTGGGGAAAAAAAAAAAAAAAAAAGGTCCGAACATAACGATTTAATTAATGTTCTATCTACAACAATTTTCAATGTATAACGACTTAAAATTGGATTGCTGGTTATAAGTTATGACAGCCATTTTCAACTTTGTCAATGTTAATTTAGTATTCTTCTACACAATCCATCTCTGATCTCTCTCTCTCTCTCGACTTTTGAAACAAAAATGTTCGAAGCAAAAGTGATTTATTATTATTTTTTTTTCTGGAAAAGGAAAAGTGATTTACCTATAACATTGCATTTGCTTTTTTGCCAAATTAAATATATTATATATGTTTAGTAGCAAGGACAACGTGACACCCGGATCTCATAATTTGATCCATCCAATTAATTGTTAAAAGCGTAAGTATTACGGTTAGGAACCTTTTACGACAGGATGTACCTATGCAGTCACTGGTACGGAGGGAAGGGAGGCATAATGGGGGCATATGCCCTCACTGAACAGGCTACAAAATCTTGTTTGGTTATATATAATTTCTGAGTTTGGTATTTTAGAAGGTCTATGCCCCCACTACTAAAGTTTTTCGGCCCCCAAACATTTAGTCAATTTGGACATTTCTTCAATCCCTAAAATATGAAAGCACAAAAATCAGCAAAAAAGATGGAAGGGTAACCAAGGAACAAAAATGTAAGACAATTCAAATTTTGTTCACTTTTATAAATAAGTTTAAAAATGTTCATTTTTTAAAAGGGATGTCTAAAAATGGCTCTTTTGCATAAATACTTAGTAAGCAACTAAGCTCACTAATGTAAATGGATTTAATAACTCTGTTTTAATTTTTAAAATTTAAATTGTTTGTCGAATAAAATACAGGGAACCCTTAATTTATGGGGGACCTTTAGTCTATACGCATACCAATTTTTTTAAAATTAAAAAAAAAAAAACCCCATGATATAAAAAATTCACAAAAAGTTAGGGGGAGGCCATGGCCCCCCCAGCCCCCCCTCCCTCCACCATTGCTTCCACATGAGAATCCATCTCTCTCTACATTTGCTTTTTTTCTAAATAAAATATATTATATATGTTCGGTAGCAAGGACAGCATGATCGTCCGGATCCTATAATTTGACCCGTCCAATTACTTGTTAAAAGAGAAAACCTAGTCTTGGTTCATGTGTTTTAATGTTGTATTACGGTTAGGAACCTTTGTGGCCTCACTGAATGGGCTACAAAACCTTGTTTGATTACATATAATTTTTGATTTTGGTATTTTGGAAGGTCATTAGCCCCACTACTAAAGTCTTTCGGCCCCAAAACTTTTGTCATTTTGGGCTTCTCTTAACCGGTTTTGTTGGGAATATTAGTCACGTTTTCGAAATTTCAAACAAAAAAAAAAATTTCACATTGTTTTTCAAAAAGGAAAATTGACATTGTTTTCAAGTAATATCACAATTTTTTCTTCTATGCTTTCTATATTCTTTAATTTAGCTTTGTTACTCTACTTTATTTTTTTTCTTCTCTGTTGATTTCTTTCTCTCGACTCTCATTCCTAGTTTTACTATTCTACTTCTTTCTTTAATCAAGTGTGCATATTATTCTACTTCTTTCTGTATTCTTTTCCGTTGGTTTTCAATTTTTTTAAATTTTTTTATTCTTTGCTTCACTAGTTTTGAAATCTAAATTACAACTTGATTAATGAGTCGAGAACAATTACATTGTTGCATTACTTAATATTTTTCAGCGAAAAATGTAAAAATTTATTGATTTTCATATTTCATTAGTTTTGTACTTTGTCTTTATTTGTGCCCCCACTAACTCCGGGCAGTAATATCTGTTTTCAAGCATTTGATTTTGTTGAGCATTAGTTTTTTTTTCTTAGCCCTCTCTTACTTTAGCAAATGAAACCAAAGATAATATCAAAGTAGGGAAATTATGATTGCGAATCTAAATTGGTTTTAAAAATATTGATAAATAATGCTAATTAATGCCAATGCCGACATCAATAAAAATAAAAAATAAAAATAAAAATAAAAATAGATCGTACCCAACTTTAACCTAATCTCTACTTGCCCCCTTGATCCCGATCCCTTTAATAGAAAATAAAGTCGACATCCATTTTATGAAAAGATGTATTAGTTATATATTAGGGGATTTGGATCCTATTGCATCACGAGCACAACCCCAAATCTGCAGCAAAATATTTCAACGGCCCACACACCTCATTTTATAATCCTTAATTAACTTCTTTTGAAAATTAATGACGTCAAAGATTTGCTAGGATTATTGGGATTAGTTTAGTGGCAATATGTACAAATAAAAAATACTTATTGGCTATGGGTTTTTTTATTTTTTAAAACCTTATTTATTTTATTTATTTATTTGTTTGTTTTTATGTAAGTGGGCTATGGATTTAAGCTTGGTGCAGCGTACAACTTCCTGAAAGGAAAGCAAAAACAAAAAACCAAAAAAAAAAAAAAAAAAAAGGAGCAAGAAAAACGTGGTCCAATATTTCAATTATGAAATTCGAAATAATTGATGTTCTACATAGAAAAACGATAAATGATTAGTGTTTTAAATTGAACAGTCATTTTCAACTGTTATTAATGTTAATTTAGTATTGTTAATTTCTACTTTGTCAATGGCCTTATATGATACTGATAATTTTCGCTGGTTCATGTCATGCATGGCTGGAAAAAATATTATTGTATTATTGTGAACTAGCTAATTGTTCACGCATATGTTGGACAGAAGTAGAACTCTAAAACCAAGTTCTGGCTTGGGTTTATCTCTCTCTCTCTTTTTCTGTGCAAATGGGTTCATCTCATTGTTTACGCATGTTTTTTTTTTTGGTCGATTTGATAGATAGTAGGTCTGGAGGTTATAACATTTGCTTATAATTGGGAAGGCTTTTCCCTGTGTGATTTATACTCAGAAATATGAAAATTCTTTATTTTGCCTAAGACCTTAATTCATAAAAAGCGAATGAGGTAATTTTATTACGTACAAGTTTCATTTAACATATAATCGTACAAATAAACATTTCAGCAGAATAAATATACATATATCACCCAGCTAAATATAAAATACAAGGGAAAATGACAAAACAATAATAATATTAAAAAATAATGAAAAGGCTAACAATAGCAAGTAGTAATAATATCACCACCGGTGATGACATGATGGTGAGGATGTTTTATTTAAAACTTTCACTTTTATCCATCCAAAGTTCATGTCTAGTTGTGCGTAAAAGTCTATCTCTCGACATATATAGATCACTATATATGTGTTCATAGACTCTTTGAACCTTGGGTTTGATAATTGTTGAATGCCTATGAGGAGAATCCTCTACATTCCACATGCGGACTTAATAGACTCCTTTAATGACGACACACTACTTACCAAATCAAAACAATAGCAAGTACTACAATTTGAACAATCTTTGTTTTATTTTATTTTGTTTTATCAGCATCTAGCTAGTTTGTAGGCAAAAGAACTTGGCTCACCAAATTGTCAAAGTTAATGGATGAACTCCCTTGTGTGCCAGTAGCCTCTTCTGCCAATTTCTTCCATTCCTTGGCCTTAATCTTCATTTTCTTACCCTTCTCTTTCTCCATCAACTCTCTAACAAGATTTTCCACTTGACCTCTCTTTACATCATTATCAATCTCTAAGCCAACATCCAACTCATTACAAACAAACCTACAATTTGTTTGTTGCTCTGCAAAGAAAGGATAGCACAACATAGGCACTCCAGATGACAAGCTCTCAATGATTGAATTCCATCCACAGTGTGTTAAGAATCCTCCAATTGATGGGTGGTTAAGGACATCCTCTTGTGGACACCAACTGGCAATTAGGCTTCTTTCTTTAGTTTCGGTTAGAAACTCAAGTGACAAACAAGCTGATTCACCTATGATCAAATCAGGCCTAATTACCCAAAAAAATGGATGACTACTATTTGCAAGTCCCCATCCAAATTCAACCAGCTGTTGTGGTGTAAAGACAGTGATGCTTCCAAAATTCACATAAATCACAGAATTTGGCTCATGGGAGTTGAGCCACTTCAGGCATTCAGTTTCTTCTTTCCACAGGCTGTATTGAATAGGTTTTAGAGGATCTTTTGGTAAACGATTAAGGAGAAGTTGGAGAGGGCCAATTGCATGCAAATTTGGGTGTGTAGATGAGAGAGCATCCAGAAGGTCTCTTTCTAGTGCATCAAAAGATTGAATGACAACAGCCGAAGCTTCAAAAGCTTTTTCAGCTATTTGCATGCAAAAATTGAACAATAGATCATGGGAGTCTGTAATTCGCCAAAAACTTGGTAGATCCCTCAATCTTACACCTTTCATTTCCGGAACCCAGTCTACAAGTATGTCTAGAAAGTCATCTGTTAGACTACTCTCATCTGTAACACCCATAAGAAAAAATAAGAAAAAAATATTATAGATCTAATATGACAGTTCAATTATAGATAATTAAAATTTATACTACTAATGACATACTTTTTTTTTTTGAAAATAGGAATCTATAAAGTTCAAATTGAGTCTTTAAATTGATTTGAAAAAATACAAAAAATTAATAATAAAAATAAAAATAAGGGGTTGTTTGGTGTCAGGGGTTCAAACCCATTACAATCCAATTTTTGTCTTTTTCTATCAACTTCACTATTCACACAGTTTTGTAACTCAAATTTTAAAAGTCTATAACTTTGTATAGACTAGTCCAAATGAAATTTTTTTTTTAATTACATAGAATTTCGAGACGAACAAAACAAGTTCCATATTTTTTTTTTTCCGAACGTATTTTAAGTTTTTACGCTTTTTAACTCCAGAAATTCAAACGCATTAATTAACGCACAATCAATTCAAATCTAAATTTTACAATCTAAACCTTAGTATCAAATGGATGCTAAGTAACTGATATTTGGAATATACATCACGTGTTATTATAAATTAGAAAACATCTTTCCGCATAATTATAAGTGCACAATCAATATTGAAACGCAAGTATATTATCTTAGTACTCTCTTATATATATATATATGTATGTATGTATGTATGTATGTATGTATATTTATCTTCACCTTTCAATGGTACAAGTCCTTTTTCCAGAAGTGGACGATACTGTTTAAATCCCATCAAGCCACACGCTGCAATAGGGAAGAACTTCACCAGAGGAATTCCAAGCTGCTGAGCAGCTGATCCGACTGCAAACGACATGAATCCGTCTGCAACAAGGCAAGTCACGGGAGAAACGTCACGACTTCCAGCCTCTTTGCCACTGTCGTTGATTTTCATGAGGAGCTGAAGAAACGGAGCCGAGAAGTTCTTCATAGTAGAGTCACAAAGAGAAACTGGGTCCTGTGTGGAATTTGGATCCGAAGGCGGAAGGCCATCGGGAATCGTCTCGAAGCGAAAGTGATTATCGGAAAAGCTGGTCGAGAGGAAGTGGTGGTGGTCGGGAGAAGTGCTTCTGAGTAAGCGATTTTGGTTGAATTCAGTGTTGACAAAGGTTATGGAGAAGCCCTTTTGGTGAAGTAGCTTTGAGAATTTGAGCATTGCCTTTATGTGGCTTTGGGCTGGAAAAGGAATGCACACAGCGTGAGGCTTACGTGAGTCAGAAGCTACAAGTTCTTCAGAATCCATTTCTCAATATCTCTCTCTTTAATTTTGCCTATGTTGTTTAGCGTCCTCTAAAGGTTCAGAATTTGTAGGCTTATATAGATACATTGAAACAATTGAATGTTTAGAATTTGATTTTTTTTTTTTTAAAGTCAAATTAATGTGTTTGGTAGAGAGGGCAACATTATACACTTCAAAAAAGCAAAACCAAAACCAAACTAATTTCTATTTAAATATTTTTCAAGACATAATGTAGGGGTGTGCAAGGTCCCTTTCGGTCCCTATTTGTCAAACAAAAAAAGAAAAAAAATCCCTTTCGGTCCCAAATTATTGGATTTGGCATACTTGACCGTTTTTGGCAGTCTAAAAACTACAGACCACCCACAATTTTTTTTTGGAGAATGAGTGGTGTAGCATAATGGACCACATGATTTGAAAATAATAGCATGAATGAAAATATTATAATCAAATAGCATAATTAGCTTAAAATAGAAAGATGAAAACTCAAAAATACCCTTGAATGGAAAGCCACAAATCAACCAACCTCCTCTCCTCTCTCTATCTCTACAGACCGTCACCGGCAATCCACATCATCACAACCAGAATCCGTCATCGCAGTCGTTGACTATGTTTCTTCGTTGTCGCTGTCACCGAGCCGTCGCCAGAACCTTCGCGATCTCCAATGAAAGCTTCACAATCTCCGTCGGATCGTCCGTTAAATCAATCTCCTGAGGACCCTCTCCAGCTTCCTCCTCTCAATTTTCCTCTCGGTCTTCTCCGGCGACGGACCAGATTTGCGCAAAAATCCGGCGACCATCCTCATGGCTCCGTCTTTGCGTTTTCTCCTCTCACCGCTGTCCTTGTGATTTCGCATAGCGCAACTTCGACGACGCCCAGAAAATGGCGTCACCCAGATCTCGTACGATGGATTGCTTCTCTGTCGACGACGAGACAGCAAACAACATGGTTTGGTTTTGAAAATTATGCAAATCGGGAGTATAATGTTGCAATTTTTTGAAATTTTAGGCTTTTTTTAACAGAAAAGGATAATTGTTATACAAATGGAATTTAAAATATTTTTTGTTATAAAAATTTTTAATTAGCTCTTCTTAGAATTTGGAAAAATAAATTAGATACTAATATTTACACAGTAAATCCTAATATTTACGAGTAAATAATACTATTTTTACCCAATTCGAAAATAGTAAATTTAATATTTAGTTGTTAATTCTATTTTATTTAACTCAGTAAATCCAAATATTAATAGATAAATAAATAGATTTACCAAGTAAAATAAAATCAATTTTCTAAGTAAGATAGAAATTAGAAAGTCCAATAATTTATCCCTAAATCCTATAATAAAAGGCAATAAACATATTATTTACTAGTAAACAGTGATATTTACTTGATTTGAAAATAGTATATCTAATATTTACTTAGTAATCGATTTTATTTAATTCAGTAAATCCAACTATTTATGGGTAAATAAATTGATTTACTAAGTAAGATAGTTATAAATCAATAAATCCAATTATTTACCCTTATATCTTAGAATAAAAGGTAATAAACATATTATTTACTAGCAAATAGCGATGTTTATTTGATCGAAAATAGTAAATTCAATATTTTTGGGTAAATAAATGAATTTACTAAGTAAAATAAAATGGATTTACTAAGTAAAACTAGTAAGATAGATAAAAAGAAGTAAATCTAATTATTTATCGATAAATCTTTAGATTATATCGTAAATATCAATATTTCCAAAGTAAAACTCATATTTCCATATAA
>JAFMPE010002110.1:0-16587 GCA_024759925.1 Ficus religiosa | reverse complement strand
GGGGGAAGCGAGAGAGAAAAGAGAAGAGAGAGGGGGGGAAGAGAGAGAGAGAGAAAGGGGGGTCGCTCGCCGGCGGCCGGAGTTGGGGCCGGAGGTGGGTCACCGGGGTTGAGGTGGTCGGGGCCGCCAGGGCTGGGGGGGCCGGGGTGGGGAAGAGAGAGAGGGGAAGAGAGAAAAGAGAAGAGAGAGAAAGAGGGAAGAGAGAGAGTTGTCGGCTGCCGGAGGTGTTTCGCCTGCGTCGGGGGTGAGTCACCGCGTCGAGGTGGGTCACCGGCGGCGGTCGCTAACAATGGAGAAGACTTGGGGTGGGAAAATTTATATGAGGTAAGGTCTATGATAACAATGGTACACCTATGATTTATCAACTGTTCGATTAAATCTAACGGTTAAAAAAAAGAACTCTATCGATAGAGATATTTTTTGGGTATCTACCACAGATTTTCTCTTTTATATTAACGCGCCTTTCTTGTTTCCCGTCAAAAACCCTTTGCTTGCACCTGATGCCAAAACCCTAAAGCCTCAAAACCACGGAGCCTCCTCTCTCTGTCTCTCTCTCTCTCTCTCGAGCTCCTCCAATGGCGGACCACCAACTCTCGAAGACCTTCCCCGTAAAACCGAAGCTGAAACCCAAACCCAGGACCCAGAAACAAACGCCGGAGTCCAAATACTGGTCGTCCTTCAAGACCCAGCAGATCCCAAACCTCATCTCCTCCATAACCTCCCTCTCTTTCTCCCCCACCCCTTCCTTCACCTTGGCCGCCGCCCACTCCGCCTCCCTCACCCTCTTCAACTCCCAAACCTTCTCCCCCACCGCCACCATCTCCTCCTTCTCCGACGTCGTTTCCTCCGCTTCCTTCCGCTGCGACGGCCTCCTCCTCGCCGCCGCCGACCTCTCCGGCCTCGTCCAAGTCTTCGACGTCAAGACCCGCACTCCTCTCCGGAAGCTCCGCTCCCACACTCTCCCGGCCCGGTTCGTCAAGTACCCGATCTCCGACAAGCTCCATTTGATCTCCGGCGGCGACGACGCCCTCGTGAAGTACTGGGATGTCGCTGGCGAAACCGTAATTTCGGAGATGCAGGGGCACAAGGACTACGTCAGGTGTGGCGATTTCTCGCCGGTGAGCTCGGAGATGTTCGCCACTGGTTCGTACGATCACACCGTGAAGCTTTGGGATGTTAGGGTTACGGATTCGAGGAGGCCGGTGATCGAGGTGAACCACGGGACTCCGGTGGAGGATGTGATCTTCTTGCCGTCGGGAGGGCTGGTCGCGACGGCGGGCGGGAATTCGGTGAAGATTTGGGATTTGATCGGAGGAGGGAAGATGACCTGTTCGATGGAAAGCCACAACAAGACCGTGACGTCGCTTTGCATCGGAAAGATCGGAAAAGACTCCGGTGAGGAGTCGCAGCAATATCGGATTCTTAGTGTGGCGCTAGATGGTTACATGAAGGTTTTCGATTACTCGAAAATGAAGGTCACGCATTCAATGCGGTTTCCGGCTCCGTTAATGTCAGTGGCGTTCTCTCTGGATTCCTCGGCGAGGGTGATCGGGACGTCGAATGGGATAATCTACGCCGGGAGGAGAAAGACCAAGGAGAGTAAGGAAGAGGAGAGGAAAGGATTGGGGGATTTTGCTGGGTTGGGAGCGGTGGAGGATGATTCTCGGAGGCGGGCTTTAAGGCCTTCGTATTTCCGGTACTTCCAGAGAGGGCAAGGGGAGAAACCGTCGGAGGGAGATTACTTGGTAACAAAGCGAAAGGATGCGAAGTTGGCCGAGCATGACAAGCTGTTGAAGAAGTTCAGGCACAAGCAAGCATTGGTCTCGGCGTTGGGGAGCAACAATCCGGCGAATGTGGTGGCAGTGATGGAGGAATTGGTGGCGAGGAAGAAGCTGTTGAAATGCGTCGAGAATTTGGATTCGGGAGAGCTTGGGGCATTGCTGGCGTTCTTGCACAAGCACGCGACCGTGCCGGCGTACTCGGCGTTGTTGATGGGGTTGGCAAAGAAGGTTGTGGAGCTGAGGGCGGAGGACATAAGAGATTCTGATGAGTTGAAGGGTCTAGTTAGAAACCTCAAGAGGTCTGTTGAGGAGGAGATAAGAATACAGCAGTCTTTGAAGGAGATACAGGGTATCATTTCTCCTTTGTTAAGGCTTGCTGGTAGAAGATGAAACAAACAAACATCTTTTTATAATGGAAGTTTTTCCCAGTCGTTCAACTTTACTTTTCTTTTCTTTTCTTTTTTCCAAATTTTACAATGGGATTTTGGCAATTTTGCTCAGTGAGTTTAACCTTATATACCTTTGCTTGTTCTTTGCTCTTTACCTTTATAGGTAGCTTGGTAGTCTCCTCATCAGAACTCGAGAAATCTATTATTTTGTGTACTTATTGATCTCCCGTTCAAGGATAATTTTGATTTTGCGTTGTATTTTTTCTCCGTAGATGGTCAGGTGTAGTAACTTTTTGGAACTCCTTGTGGTTTTTCATTTTCTTTAGACACGATCTCACTTTTATTATATATTTGTTGACTCTAGGTATGTTTATTATGTATTTGTTGACTATGGGTCCGCACAGAATAGACAAGAAAAAGAAAAAAAATATATATCACACAACAATTGATGCCCGTCAAATAAGTAAATAAAAATATCAAGTGACAATTGATGACCCATCATGTGATGGATGACTATAAAATTATTCGTTATCTTAAACATTATTATCTCTCTTTATTTTAATGAGCATTGTGATTAAACAGTAATTTCACGTATAACTTCATCACAAAATTCGGATCTCCTACTTCCCAAGTTAAAAAAAACAAAAAGCAGGTAAGCATTTGTAGGTCCTAATTTTGATCATAAGTGGAGTAGTAAATGCCTTTGGCTAAGAAGCTAATTCCTGTTGTCATAGTCAAATCAAAATTGCGATCTCTATTTCAAACGACAATATTCACCATGCTAGTAGTAAAACACGCCATTTCAGATTCAAACGCAACTGGAAAAGTCCTTGTTATGGACATTCCCGCAAAGCCCACCCTACACTCTGTTGACGGCTTAACCAGTCGATGGTTGAAACTATATTATTATCTACTTCTCAAACAAGCACACTAGAATGTCCAACCACTGCAATTTTTTCATGGATAAACTAAAGAAAAAAGGGCTAGTCGTCGAAATAAAACCGCAGAAACATTACAACAGTTTTGTCAACTTGAATATATACATACACCTGCTCTGAAAACAATAATTCTCACCCTGCCAAAATCCTAAAGATGGAACTCAAATACAGCAGGATCATCTAGTTTCCATAACTGTCTCGACTTTTACATACAAGCTATACTGCATATCCCGCTAGAAGGCGAAAACAAAGTCTGGCACGAGAAATGATATACAAAAGAAACAATAATTGAGAAGATATTACTCTATTTTGAAGAAAATGTTGATCAAGATGTGCTTTGACGGGAAGAACAAATTCATTGGTACCTGACATTCAAGAAGCATGGTTAATCTTTAGCTTTACTGGACTCTCCGGTCTTTGACTGGCTTTTGGTTTCCTCTCTTGAAACT
This sequence comes from Ficus religiosa, assembly GCA_024759925.1. Taxonomy (NCBI): domain Eukaryota; kingdom Viridiplantae; phylum Streptophyta; class Magnoliopsida; order Rosales; family Moraceae; genus Ficus; species Ficus religiosa. The sequence goes on along the minus strand of JAFMPE010002110.1, from coordinate 13,030 downwards.
TTCAACGACCTCAACTTGGATGCCCTAATGGAATGTATCAAAGGAGCATCTTCTTCCTCGTCATCATCATCTTGAGCATTTTCATGGTCAGATGTGCTGATAGAATCCTCCTCTTCACTTGAACTTTGCTCGTCAAAAAGTCTTCTTCCCTCCATGTTACGCTGTTTACGTGGACGACCCCTTCGCTTCACCGCCGCCCCTTCTTTTTCATCTGCCATGTCCATTCTTGAATTAAATACGACGTTCTATAATAATTGAGGGGGTACAAGACATGAACATTTTATGGCGAAAATATGAGTGAAGATCGGTATCACTAAAATATACAGACAAAACCAGTATTCTTGTGAACTTGGTGAGATTTGAAAAATAAGAAAACATGGCTTAAAATTCCTATCTTTGCCTATCTGAGCAAAAATAGAATCACCGGGGAGAAAACACCACTGGAAGTAACGAGCAGGGAGAGTAGAGGAAACTACACAAGTGATTGCTACATGTTACAAAGGAAGATTCATGGAGAAATGAATTGCAAAATTACCTTGGAGACCTTCAGTCTTTGCATACTTTTCACGTAAACTATCGATGAATGTGTAATAGGGGCGCCAACCACTGGGATCTTCATCCGTGTTCACATTCTCAGTTCGTTTTTGGACATCCTTCATGCTACACACAACACAACATTTATGAAAGCATAATTTCGGAATGCTTTTAAAAGACTATAATAGAAAAGAGATATGCTTACATGTCCTGGATATCAGGTGTAGGTAGTCTGGATACAAAATGGAGCACGGAACATTCAAGAAAGGACAATTGCTTTGGAGCATCTACAAAAGCATGGTCAATGCCATCCCTGACAATTTTTAAAATATCTACTCTATGCTTGTTCCGAGCAGCACCAACAAATGTTGCAGATAGCCGGGCAGAAAGTTCTTTACAGTCCTGAAAATACTTGGTCGCTAAAGATTCATCATCACTTCGTGAAAGTTCAACCATATGGCGACCATAAGCCTGTTAAAATCCAAGACCATTAATATTGACATCCAAATGAGAAGACAAACAGACAAACTATAGAAAAGGAAAAGCTTTTCTAAAGAGCAGAAACAACAATAATAAAACTTTAACCCCAGTCGAAAACGTGTCAAGAAGAGAAACACTTCAACACTCCACTGCCATTAATAAGAATAGTTTTGTAGTGGCACGTGAATTACCAAATTAAACTCCCACCCTGAGGAAATTTTTTTTTTTTTTTTTTTTTTTTTGAGAATCTACCTTTTTCAGTGCATCGAGAAAAATGTTGGAGAGATCATCATCTCTTTTCCTTAGAACACCGATCAGATTCTTAACGGTCTCCGTGACACTTACTCCATGCATCACATAATGAGAAATGATATCTGCGGCAAGATACTCCTGCATTGAATGCCTCTTATTTTCAGTTTTGGATGAACTTCAGGTAAAACTTCGAGCAAGAGAAATATATAACGACGATTTAAGTTTAATGCATTTTTTGTAATCATAGTTCAAATGCTCATATAGAAATCACAAATCAATAGATCACAGATACGCATGCAAGACCACCTTTCCCACGTTTCACAAAACGTTTCTTCCCCACTTAAAGTGGGAAATTTTATCATACATTTATACTTCAATATCAGATATTGTAGATTCACCTTAGGGACCGTATCATTAGCAACCAATTTTGCAGCAGCAACCATGACCATATCCCTGCTTGTCTCCTCAACATACTCTTTGTTGGCATCTTCATCTTCCGTCTCATCTGTGAAGTAAGAAATTGGATATGACTAAGATTTCTCAAGGCACAAAACCAAACAACATAAAGTAGTCAAGTCTGTTTCCCAATCCAAATAAACTGCAAAACTTTAAGGGCAGAGCCAAAGATTTGTAGAATGTGGCGAGGTAGTCAATACAACTATGACTCACAAATGTAACCTCAATGGTTTAAATAGTCATTTCTCATGCATGCCTCAAGGAGAGGTGACGTTTTTTCAGCCTTGAGGCTTAAGGCTGGACGGATAAACATAATGCTAACACCACTAAACATTTCGGTGGGTATTGAGGGATTATCCTTATTATTTCTGGCTTCTGGGGCGAAGTTACGAACTTCAATGGAAAAGAACAACAAGGCTTACACCACTCAATGTTGAGGTGGTATTAAGGGTTATTCCTAACTATTTCTGGCTTTTGCAGTGGAGTCCACAAACTTCAACGAAAAAAAACAAAACAAAACAAAACAAAACAATGATTTAGAGCTCAAAAAGGAGCAGCTTGAGCTTTTGATTTAGAGCCCTAAAAGGAGACAACTTAAGCATCGTTACATGCAGGCTTCCCCATTGCATATATGTACCTATATACATGTATATGCATAAATATTATGTATTTGATAGGATTTAGTTACCTGAAATATTAAGCTGTTGCTCACAAAGTCTCCAAAACTTCTGGACTATTGACACGTCTGGACAATAGCCTAATCTTTCCAGCTTTGTTGAAGAAAATATTGTCCTTCTAAACAGAGACCACACCTCTGCAAGTATGGTACAAACCTGGAGTACAAAATATGCGTGATCATACTACAATTGAAACATTCTGTAACTCATTATGTTACATTTCAAAGAAGCACTTGCATATATTTCATAACATCACGGGAAAAAACACTTACCCTAGAGGCTAGTTGGTTGCCATGGTTAACAGTTCCCTCCATTTGCGGAGGACTATTAAGAAAGTACTCTAGTTGGTCAAGCAAAGTCTTACGTTTCGATAATAAAGAAGATAAAGATGCCTCGGAGACAATCTCACTACTTATGACTGAATGTAGAGACCAGGCCAAATGTGCAAACATGTTAAGAAGCAGAAAACTGACAACCTGAACGAGCATATAAACAACAAATTAATTGCAACTGAAACGAAAAATTTAGAGGGCGGAAACGGTGCCAATTTGTGATTCTTAACTACATTTTACACACCTCATAATCCATGTTTGTAAAATTTTGAAGAGCGTTGACTATATCTTCATATAAGGTCTCAATTGGAACAGCCCTCGACAGCTGAAGTTCATACAATCTTTTCAAATTTACAAGAAGGGAATACTCATCACCACCATCCTGCAATTTTAAACTTGTTAATGACATCAATCGTCTATTTTTGTGTTTGTGCATGTGTGCTGGTGGCAGTCAGGGAATGGGGATCGTTGTTGATTCATACCGCTACTTCTTTCATTGCAGATTTAAGTTTGGCAACAATCTCATCTTCAACTTCCTTCAATTTAGAACGAGCAAAATCCTGTAGCTCCCCTTGACTCTCCACAGAACAAAAGTTAATGGCCTGTACACATGATCTTAGTGCGTCCTTCTCACCATGTTTGAAAAACGCCTCTTTTATGAGCTGAAGGACATTTTTAAAATTCTGAAAAGTAGATGACAATGTAAGTACCCTGCTTTGAAACAAAATTCTTAAAGTTACAGAAAACATTACAATAAGGAAAACAAAATCAGGTACGTCCTTGTCACCTGTTCTTGCCTCTTCAGAGAATAAAGTTCAAGATTCATATGCACAATGATTTCAACTAGTGATGGTACTTTTGCTTTGTCAGCCATGAACTTGCGTAGAAGTAATGGGTAGTTCTTCATCATGGCAATAGTAATGTCCTTTCTGTTATTGTCAAATGCTTCCTGAATGATTATCGCAACGAAAAGTTATTCCAAAATCAATGTAGAGTGTATACCCATAGTGGCAATATAACTCAATGAAATCGTATGAAGTATCACTGAACAGAACAAGTACCACGAAAATGACAACCAATAAAGTCAATTCTCTTATTTAAATTTTACAAAAGCAGAGAAAAAGAAATTACATAACATAAAATTTCCCCCAAAAAAATTGGAACTTCTACAAGCATAATAGGACTTTAAAACATATAATAAATATGAACATCATTGTAATTCACAATGTGAAACAAATCTATTTAAAAAGAACGTAACAAACAATAATCGGAAAAAATACGCACTTTTTGAGATTTAGTGTAATACTGCTTTCGGTTATCAGTTGCAGGAACTATCCTCTCTCCAACAGCCTTTTTGACAGATTGACTGAGAAGTCGTACTAAGTTAGTAGCGTCTTCATCAGTAAGCTCGACTAAAGGATTCTCGTCCAAAAGCATAGAGATAATGCACTTCCAGTCCTGCAAGAATGAACTGCAATTCTAAGAAACAACAACTAACATCAAGATAAAATATCAGTTGGTTTTATTCCATAATACTTCAATCTTAAAGTTGATACAACTGTTAATGAGATTATCAGATTGAAAATCAGCATCCGTATTTAGGTAAAGATGATACAGACAAACCCTAAGTTTTGTTCATTTATCTCAAGCATCAGTTGCTTAGGTCAAATAGTTACCTCCTGCTTCCTTATCTCCTCATCAATACCTCCATTAAAAGATATCTCAAAATAGCCCCTTAAGAGTTTAATATTTGTTAGTTGTTACCTTCACACAAACTTGTTGGCAGCAAAACTTCACTGGACTTGTAAATTATGAGTGTTAAGTTAACCCATACCTAAAATTTGCAAGAATGAGTTACTTTGGGTCAAATCCTTTCTGGTTACTTAATCTTATCCAACCTCAACTCGTGTGGAAAATTTAATCAACAAACAATTTCAAGTTCAAGGTTCGAATGGCAACTCCCACTTCCAGTGGTCTGACCTCCTATCTACCACTATTCTAAAGTTAATACCTTCATGGCCTGCATGTACTCCCAAACATCATCAATCACATAGATGCTCAGAATCTGATCCGTGGAGAATTCTCTTAGTATCTGCAACATTCTGCCGAGATGGACCTCAGATGAATCGCTTCCTTCACCTGGAAAGAACATTGTTTTGAACAACATTATTGTATAGATGGGCACATAATCACATATTTAGTTGATGGAATAGAGCAAAAATGATAATGACACCTTTGGTACTGGATTGGGAGCTGTTGAACTTTTGAGCAATCAAGTGATCATACACTAATGCCCCTATGGCATGCCTGATCTCCGCTGGTTCATCAATAAGCAAATCATACAACGGACCCAAGTCATCGTCAGGCAGAAGCTGATGTCTGCAGCATACAAGAGGCAAATGCACAAACTTCTATGAATTTTTACATATAAAAACTCACAAGGAGTCATTGATCTATTGCCTCAAAAAAAAAAAAAAAAAAAAAAAAAAAAAAAAAAAAAAAAAAAAAGGGTTTGGAAGTCATTTTAGTCTATTGCTTGAATCAAAAGGTTTGCAACAGTTTAAAGCAGGCAGTTACCTCAGCAGTTGCTTTACAAGACCTATTGCACAAACAGCTACAGAAATGTCATTATCATCGGCAAGCTCAATCATCCGGTTGGAAAATCTTTCCGTGAATAGGCCAAGAGTTGGCACATTATCATCCACCTCATATAGATTTTGCAACGCAAGGACAGAAGCTTTCCGGACACCAGCACTCTTTATACACAGTAGAAGGTAAATAAGAAGTTAGCTTTGTGCAGCACATAATAAGCAATGCAAAATCAGTTCATGATTCATCAAAAGTTCAAAACTCACTTTATCATTCAGTGTCCAGCCTAGATACTTTAGGTACAAATCCTGCAAGAACAGAGAGGGGTACGACAAAATCCACGAACCCAGGGACTCTATGCAAGACATCCTGATATTTGGATCAATGTCTCGATAACGGTGCATAAATAACCTTCAAAACAGAAACATTATTTTAGTTTGGAATTTCCGGAACAAGACTTCCAACACTGTTTACAGATTTGGAACTTTATCTTCATATTATTTTTATTTGCCTTCTCTCTAATTCCAAGTTAAAAACTCCTACCCAGTGAAGATTTTGCGCATCATCTCCTCCAACGTAGTAATCTTTTCATGAGTCACTGAAAATCTTTTGTTTAGCGACTCCACTCGAGGCCCCTCAGCTCTTTTCTTTGTTTCAGCATCTAACTGTCTGCGAGTAGTTTCCCGTTGAGCACCAAGCACTTTAGCAACAGCTATAAAGGATGTGACAAGTTGGAGACCCATAAATGAAGCAAGTTGACGGTAGACTCTTGGAGGAGTACTGGTTAGCATGGAAATGAGGCGAGTTCAACCAGAATCCAGAGTAAGCTACGTAAAAGACTCAACTTCAACTTTAACTTGAAATTGAAAAGTATTTGACAACTAACCATGACAGAGCAATAACATAGTCCATGCACTTGTCAAACAGAACCTGATCAAATAGAGGGCCATGTTGACACTCACGAACCAATGTGTCCCAGAACGATTGAAGATTATCTTTGAAATTCTTCAATTCCTTCTTCTTTGAACTTTGGTAATCTTCAACTTCGCCCTAACCAGGAGTCAAGCCAAAACTTTGGGTACAAAATCTTGGTAAAGTTTTTTTAGTACTCTATTAGAAAGTCTAGAAAAGGTTCTAGAATCTTGACAAAAGACATAAGATGAAAATGAGTTTAAATAATGGCAGACATAACGTTGCAGGATACTCTTCTAGCAAGATCAACAAGCGCAACCACAACATCATCAACATCAATCTCATCTAGAAACTCTCCTTTGATATGATACTTGGCGCCACAAGCCTGCGTACACTCATATATCTCATCAGTCCACACTCAAATTTGAAAGTTAAAAAAAATGCTAATATAATACGACTTTTTTTTTTATTTGACAACTAGGTAATATCCAAACAAATCTAAAAAATCCCATTAAACTTAACTATTTATTTTTATTCTCTGAAGACCTATCTTCCGCCCCTGAACAATTAAATAGAAACTGCAAATACTAATACTCAATTAAATAGACCAATCTTGGAACTTCCATATTACCTCAAAAAGCATTGTCAAGAGTTCAACGATAGCAGGTTTTGGATCCTTTTCATATTGTTCAACCCAAAGCTTGACTGCTTGATTAATTTGTTTCCCATTACCTTTAATGACCTCTGCAGAACAATTAATACAACAAAATAACTATCCCTCCTTATCCAGATGTAAAACCTCACTAACCATTCTTTAAAAACTTCAAAAAAAAAAGAAAAAAAAAAAAAAGAAGAAGCATTCAAATGCTTTAAAAATTTTGAAGCTCGGATCAATTAACATAAATAAAGCACTCAGACCAAAAAAAAATACAACATAAATCAGGTAATGCTACTTCTTTCAAAGCATCATTTTCTGAATTACATTTCTAAACTCTATTACACAGGTAATTATAAAACGCACTAGTGGAAAAGTTAAAATTAAAAGGAAAAAAAAAAAAAAAAGAAAGCCAGAAATAGGATTTCTTAAAACGATCTAAGCAAAAAATGTAGATCGTAAAGCAGATCATTAGCAGAGAAGAACTCTCGCATTTTACAGTACGCGTAATTGCAAGTAAACCTAAACCCGTAATTTGGAAAATAAAAAAGTCTAGGGTTTCATTGAAATCAAATCACCAATCAAACTCTGCTCAGTAGATTTGTGACCCGCCGCAACGGAAGTCCCTTCCTGAGGGCGAGAGCGCTTCGCTCTGGGACGAGCCTCTTCGAAGTCATCAGGCGAACTCTCGCGGTCCGCCTGGTTACTGCCATCGCTGTTATCTCCACCAGTAGCGCCGTTACCCTTTTCCTTTTGGTTCTCGGTTACTTGAGTTTGAGCCCTAGTTCTTTTCTGCTCACTCGAAAACACCGAAATTAGGTCAGAATTACATCAAAACTCTCTTCTGCGAGAGTGTGAAAGAGAGATAGGGGGGAGATTGAACTCACTGAACGACGGATCGACGGCTCGGTCGCCGGAGCTTGGTCCTCCATAACCTAGAGCTTGTTGAGCGCAACAAAATCAAGCCCAAATAACAGAGATGCAGAGAGACAGGAAAGATTTTCCCTAGACCGTTAGAGAGAGAGAGGAGGAGAGAGAGCGGGAGAAGAAGAGAGAAACTCCCGCCAAAAGAAGAAAAATGAAAAGTTCAGAAGCTAATGGACATGGCTATATCCTCGGCGGAGTATTATGTAGTTCCCAATTTCTTTTTATTTTATTTAGGATAAATTATATTTTTTTCCCCCAAATTTCAGGTCTTCTCATAAAATACCTCTTAAAATTTAATCTATAATATTTTTCCCCCCTTAACTTTGAAAAAGTTTACGAATTTTGTCCCTTAATTAATTTTTTGACGAAAAAATAGGCATAACACTCGTTTGAAGTATGAGTTACGGATATTAAATGTGAAACACTTATAATTAAATTTAAAAAGTAAATATTTAGGATTGATTGTCATTTTTTCTCATATTTCTCTCTTAAAGGTAACTTCGTTATTTCACATTTAATAAGGGTAACGAGTGTCAGGAGTATTGTCAATTAGTATCATTTCATAATCTTTTACTTAATACCCCCAACTGATGTTTTCAACGAGTGTTAGATGTATTTTTTGGTCAAAAATTTAATTAAGGGGTAAAATTTATAAACTTTTCTAAAGTTCAAATGTAAATAATATTACAAATTAAAGATTAGGGACATTTTGTCACAATGTCTAAAATTCAGAGAGAATAAATATAATTTGTCCTTTTATTTTCGGGCACTTTAACTAAACTGTAGTTTTTTATCTCAGTTTTTATCTTTTTCTTGACAAATCAACAAAATTTATAATTAATTTTTAAAAAATCAACGACCTCCAACTTAAAAATTCAATCTCCACCCAACAAACCAAACGAAAGCTCCAAAACAAAATATGTTGTTATACGTACATTACAGAGCACTTAAATGTATAATTTTATATGTTGATTTTCATAAATATTTAGTTAATAGCTTTTTTACTTTTTTTGGTAGTATAAATATTTTATAATAAACATATAGGCCTTGTTTGGTGATCAATTTTATCTCAAACTAAAATATACTTTTCTATCTCAGTTTTTATCTTTTTCTGAAAAATTAACAAAATTTATAACAACTTTTTAAAAAGTTAATACTATTCAAACTTAAAAATTTCATCACATCTCAAACTCAACTCAAATACCAAACGAATTCATAGTTTATAGCCGCTGAAAACCAATGGACATTAAATGCATTAAAAAAAATTATTTCTTTTATAGTTGGTGAAATTCCTTGTACACTCTTGTTTTTAAGAAATTTTTTGGTTCGTGAACAAATTATAATGCAAAATAGTTGTTTTTTTGTTCGTGGAAATACAAAAAAAAGGGCACAAACTTTGATGTAGGCCCGTCAAGGAATTTTTATTTTTCAAAGCAAGACACTGATATATTATACATATAGGTATGTATATCTATTACCTTTATATGTATACCATAGATATTCGTGTTTTTCGTCCTATGTCTAACCGTTGTCCCGTGACAATCATATTAATGTCACACGATTGTCTACATGGTGACCTAGTTAACATCTTTTTTTTTTTTTTTTTGTCTATTCTATACATACGAAGCGCGTGTAATACAATTAATATATATGTATATAAATAAAAGTGAGTGATGTAACAAATCTATTAACCTGTTTCAGCAAGTTTATTATTAAATAAACAAATAAAATCCAGCTAAAAAATAAAAAATATGTGCAACATAAAGCTTGAATTTTGAGTTACAGATCTCAAACGTGCCATTTGTAATAACGCCTTTCATAACTTAAAAAACTCTTAAAAGCCACATTATGGGTGATGCACACCCACCAAAAAGCAACAGAGACCGCTTCACAGAGGCTAATCAAATCAAGCCCATCTCTTGCCTAAAATCATCCTAAAGATAAATATGCAAGTTGGGTAAAATCAAGCATTTGCCAACGACTCGATTAATATCTTGTAGCCTTCTGGTATGTCCATCTGTGTGTGCACGCACTCGGCTAAAGCAGGAACATCAGCACCGAGGTCTAGAAACCTGGCTAGCAACAGCAGCAAATGGAAATCTGAAATTCGCTTCACGAATGGAAGATTCTTCGCACGGTCCAGATGACTTTTTAGTGCCTTCATTGTTACTGTGGTATTCCGGTTCTCAATAGGGAATGTCGATGAAAGAGGGCCCTGTAATTGGCAAACAATATCATATTAGCAAGACAATGATATTTGCTTGGTGTACAGAAACAAAAGTGAATTAGCTAATAGAGATTTTCTATAAAACACGGTGCTAGAATAACCATGCAGCGATGCGATATTAATGATTCTTTTAAAGATTTAAGTAAATACAAGACAAGCAACTAGCGGCTCAAAATCATATCAAAGCTATTCATTGAACATTGAATAGTAAGTGGCTTGGAACAGCGAATGCCGTATTCTCGAAAGTATTTTTGAGATAGTAATTCAGTTTCGGGGAATCTTATCATCCTTCCTCACTCTTACGGAAACAAACCAACAAGTGCAACCAGACCCTGATCCTAAGATGGAGTGGAGTTATAAACAAACCTAAAGTGAAAACACGATCTTTGTCTAACTTGATTCAAGGATCTCCTAATTCCTTGCCTCCCCTCAATGACAGCAGCCTTTCCCCAATAAGGATTCTAGATAGACACGAGTCTATCACTATAGAACCCCGAAACTAAACAAATCATAAGGCAACGCAACTATATGGTTAATGCCATTAGAGTTGAGAGAAAGCTCCACAAACTTCTAAACGAGAACAAGACGTGAGGTGCAAATTTGATGGCTAGGGAATTGGCTCAACCCTCCTATGACAAACCCCATCTAAAATACCTAAAATCATCATCCGTCCAATTTTTGCAGGATCAGATAAATAGGAATTCAACGCCATAATAATCCTTAAGAATTCTTATAAATAGAAGACATACACTGACCGACGAGAACGACGGAGCTATAACACACAGCCCCAAGTACCAAATTCTACACAGTTCTCACACCTAGATCAAATTTAAGCATCAACACATACACAAGTGCAATTGTTCTCAGACCAAAGGTCATACTAACATCTCCAATTCCAGAAACAACCATGAATCTCACAATACACATATACATATATGCAACAATATCAATATGGGTAACCTTAAATATACTTAAATATCCATCATCTCACTCCCATTCGGATCACAATTTACAAGGCACTAAAGCATTCAATTTCATCACCTGATCGCTAGAGATACAAAGATAACAAATTCAAATAGAAACGAGTAAAATATACCCAAATAGAAAAGATTTAAAGGGCATACCTGGTGATCCAAAATCTTAACGACAACCAAGAAAAAATCATTGTCCACTTCTCTAGTATCCTTGACCCCAACGACAACATCCTTCTTCATCTTCGACAACTTGGGATCATCATCTTCCCCAATCTCCGTCACGAACCAGCCTTCCTTAAACAACCTAATGCACATATCGCTCATCTGGAACGCCTCGAAGTGCACGTCGGCGGAGCCGTCGTCGTTCACCTCCAGCTTCACCACCGCCGTGACCCACTCCTCAAGCCCGCTCTCGGCGTGAAGCTCCGCCGCCTGGAGAACCTCCCTGTTCGACAAAGTGTAGTCCTTTTTGTCCTGGCTTATCGTCTGCGTGAAAATAAACCCTACCTTCCTCATCCCCAACCCTAGCGCGATCGCCTCGACGAGCTTCTCCTCGTCCGGATCTCTGAAGAGGACCAAATTCTCCTCCGTCCCTTGCTGTGGCGGCTCGTAGATGAAATCCACCTCCACCTTCCCCTCCTCCGACACCGTTCCGTACATGAAGCCGCCGCGCTTGACGGCGAACGCGAGCTCCTCGTTGACGTAGTGCTGGAACACGCTGGCGCAGTCGCGATCGAAGGAGACGGACTCGCAATGCGGGTTCTCCTGGCGGGAGACGCGCATCTGCTTGGCGATAAGGTCGTCCATAGTCATCTTGCGGCCGAAGGACCCGGCGGGGTGGAAGGCGGGGCCGGCGACGGTGCGCTCGCCGTCGTAGGCGAGGAAGACGATGGAGCCGTGAGAGAGGTTGAGGGAGGAGAGGGCGGCGTTGGGGTCGGCCATGTCGGCGAACCGGGAGAGATCGTCGGTGGTCTTGGCCAGGAGGAGGTTCTGGTTGGTGGAGAGGGTCTGGCTTTGGAAGGGGATTCGGAGCTGGGACTGGATTAGTGCCCTGAGTTCGCCGACCGTGGCGTGGGGGTTGTCGACGGCTACTCGCTCCAGGCCGTCTCGGCTGCGGATTCTCAGCATCATCTTTGCTTTCGCAAAACTTTCCGATCAATAAATGGCGTCGTTTTGGAGACAGAGAGAGGAAAATTGAGACGAAAACTTTCTATACTGATTTAGAGAGAGAAAGAAGAGAGAGAGAGATTGGAGAATTTACAGAACGTTTCTTGGGGAGTGGGAAAGAACAGGGGAATGGGAATTTATAGGGGTGAGTGGAGTGAGACGGAAGAGGAGGAGAACTCAAGTAGTGTAGATTGTGTCGGAGACGAGTTTGGATTGGACTAGGAAGAGGACTTGGCTTGGCGGTGATCAACCAAGTTCTTCACGGTTCAGGACTCTGCCGTGCACTCGGCCAAATCTTTTGGGCTTTTGATGGGCCTCAGTTGAGGTTTGAGTTGGGCCCAATTTTGGGTTACATATGACGATTGCTGAATTGGGCTGGCCACAAAGCACTGCCTATCCCACAGTTTCTTCTTCCGGATTGTTAAGGGAAATGGCATAATTAAACGCCTATACCACATGCAATCCTCCCAATACCACATTATAACAGAAGGGAAATCTTTGGTGAAATCTCCTCCATGCTCGGGGAGATGGCATTTGCGGTGGCCCGCGTCTTTAGTGAGATGGTGGCAAAAAGGAGTTCTATGGGAGTGTTTGGTGAATGAGTTTAGTTTATTTTAAGTTTCAATAATAATTTTTGTTGACTTTTCAGAAAAGATAAAAAAATTTTTCATAAAAAGACAAAAACCATGATGAAAAAGTACAATTTAGTTTAAAATGAAATTACATGCCAAACATCCCCTATGTAGTCTACAGACCATGTGAATCTCTGTGACAAGGTGTTTTGAAAGTCTGTGAGGGATTTTATGATTAGAGCTACAACGTTAACATGGAAATGTAAAGTTTTAACT
>JAFMPE010001999.1:6648-23235 GCA_024759925.1 Ficus religiosa | reverse complement strand
TTAATTAGTTGCACTTTAGTTTTTACAAGTTGAAGGAAAAGACTTGTGACTTTCACAGTTCTCCGACCTGTATTATTAATTTGATTCTAGAGTGGGTATTTCTTTTTATTTATTGATTTGGTTTCAAAAGTTGTTGCATGTATGAAAGGAAGAGGAAGTCAAAGTGAACAGAAGAAAAAATAATGCAGCGGTTTGTGGACCTCAGTGTACATCAAACTAGGAACCACCGAGTAGAGTACCGTAGTGGATCAATAACTACAGGTTGGAGTGCTGCGTGATCCTCTTTGCAGGTCTTAAATGTAAAGGTTTGACTGTACTGCTTGGTATTTGATTTAGAACGTCTGAGATCATACTTTTATGTGTTATTATCGTAAGCACATTCAATGGGATTCGGATGATGTGCTCCTATGTGAGGAGTACGGCCTGACACTAAGGCTTTCAACGAACAAGAATGTTTGAGATGAGTCCAATAAGCTAGGAGACATGGAATCTTCCATCTCAATAATTGTGAACTTTCCGCCTTTTCGTTGCTTTTCTAATCGTCTTCACGTGTACTTTTTAGTGGTTCCCGGTGACATGCAACCCAGATCATGGAAGGAACCAGAAAATCGCGACTTAAATCGGTGGGAAAAGTCATGGAGAAAAATTTGGAAAATCACGACTTGAATTGGTAGGGAAAGTCGAGGGGAAATAACTAGAAAATCCCGAGGAAAATCATCGGAAAATCATGGTCCGTCCGTCCTTGTCACCGTTGGCATCAAATCTTCGTCCTCTCTCTGCGATGGTTTCTTTGATGATCGTGACTCATCGGTCTCCTTGTCTTCTCCGGTGAAGGGAAGTTTTCGGTAGAATTACAATTTTCAATAACATTAAGGATTAGTTAACAATAAATATGTAATTCTCAAAAACGGAAAAAAAAAACCAGTAAATAAATTTATTTCCAAATGGTAGATTAACTACATAATATAATGCATTTAGGAAATCCAATTTTACCATCCATGAAGTAAATCAAAATATTTACTAGAAAATCTTAATATTTACTAGTAAATCTTAATATTTATTAATAGTTATGTTGTTTTAAAAGTTGTTGATATTATAAGTGAATCAAAATATTTACTAGTAAATCTTAGAATTTACTACTAATTTAAGTTGTTTTAAAAATTATTAATTTATCAAGTAAACCAAAATATTAATTAATAAATACTAAGTAAATCTAGTATTTACCAGTTTTAAAGATAATTAATTTATATTCCCCGGAAAATTGTCAATCTTTTAAGTAAATCAAAATGTTTACTAGTAAATCTTAATATTTAAAAGTACATTTAGCATTTAAATACTCTGAAAACAATTAATTAATCAAGTAAATTAAATATTTATAAGTAAATCTTAATATTTACATGTAAATATAGTATTTATAATAAATACCGTATTTATGTTAATTTGAAAATTATCAAATTATCAAGTAAACATAATATTTCTCAGTAAATCTTACTATTTACTCATAAAATGTAGTATTAAAAAATAATACAAAATATTATGTAAAAAACAGCAAATATATTATTTTATTGTAAATAGTGATATTTATCTTATTTATAAATAGGAATCTAATATTTACTTAGGTAAATTCTTTTTATTTTGCTTAGTAAATCCACATATTTACCTGTAAGACCAATATCAGTGAATTAGATATTTACTTGTAAATTCAAAAATTACTTAACTTTCAATGTTTTAATTTAGGTGATAAAATAATGTTTATTAGTAAATCCAATTATAACGCATTGTTTAAAATTGAAAGAAATGAAGAACATGTTGTCTCCTTACTATAATAAATAATTTTCTTTTATCAATACTTATTGCTTCTTTTTGTTTTTATTCTTGGTAAAGAACATGGCTTTTACTAATAGTAACTCCAAGGTGATGGCGAAGAACTATGTCTAGCAGATAGTATGACAACGCACACAATTCTAAAAGATAAAAAGTATTTTTGAAATTTGACATTAGGCAAAGTTAATGTAAATACAATCTCAGGTGCTGCAAGCTTGATTGAAGGATCCGGAAGAGCCAATATTATGTTGCCTAGAGGAACATAATTTGTTATACATGATGCAGTATTATCTAGTAGATCCAGAAAAAATCTGCTGAGTTTTAAGATACGTCGTAATGGTTATCATATTGAGATCACAAATGAGAATAATGTATAGTATCTTTATATTATTTCTAGAGTCTTTGGATAGAAGCAAATATTGGAAAAACTACCAGCTTTCTCTTCTGGGTCATGATACAGACATTTGCAAATTGAATCACATATGGTGATGACCCAGAAAGTTTTTGATCCAAAAATGTTCATTCTTTGGCATGACCGTCTTGGTCACCTTGGGTCAATAACAATGCAAAAATAAATTGAGAATTTGCATGGACATCCATTAAAGAACCAGAAGATTCTTTTGTCTAATGATTTTTTTTATGCTGCTTGTTCTCAGGGCAAATTAATTATAAGGCAATCTCCATTAAAAATTGCAATTAAGTCTCCTGCATTTTTGGAGAGAATACAAAGAGATATATGTGGGCCTATATAGCTAGCATGTGGACGATTTAGATATTTTATGGTGTTAATAGATGCCTCAACACGTTTGTCACATGTCTGTTTGTTGTCTACTTGCAATATTGCATATGCAAGATTTCTTGCTTAAGTAATCTGATTAAGGGCACAATTTCTAGATCATGCAATCAAGATAGTTCGTCTTGACAATGCTGATGAATTTACTTCCCAAGCATTTAATGATTATAGCATGTCAATTGGGATTACTGTGGAGCATCCTGTTGCCCATGTACATACATAGAATGGTCTTATTTAATCATTTATTAAATGCCTCCAGTTAATAGCTAGACCATTGTTGATGAGAACAAAATTACCTATCTCTGCTTGTGGACATACCATATTGCATGTTGTAGTACTTATTCGCATCAGGCCGACACGTTATCAAAAATAATCCCCATTACAACTTGCATTTGTGCAAGAGCCAAATATATCTCATCTACGAGTTTTTGGTTACGCAATATATTTTTGAATTGCTCCACCACAGTGCACTAAGATGGGTTTTCAAGAAAGCTGAGAATTTATTTTGGATTTGAATCCTTTTCCTTTATCAAATATCTTGAACACCTGACGGGTGATATATTTATAGCAAGATTTTTCGACTGTCAATTTGATGAGACATGTTTCCCAGCATTGAGGGGAGAAAAGAAAGAGCTGGAAAAACAAATTGAAACATGGAATGCATTATCATTTTCTCATTTTGATCCTTGTATCAATTAGTGTGAACTCGAAATTCAAAGGATTATTCATTTGCAGAATATTGCAAACCAATTGCCAGATGCATTTGTTGATACAAAGAAAGTGACAAAGTCACATATACTTGCTGCTAATGTTCCGGCTTAAATTGACGTCCCTGTAGGAAAAATTGAAAATGCAACAGCAAATGAGTCTAAGGCATGCCTGAAGCGTGCTAGACCAATGGGTTCCAAAGATAATCCCCGGAAGAGAAAAGTGAAAACTAGACAAACTAGCACCCCTGAAGAGATCGGCACTCTTGAAGAGGCCATATTACCAGAACAAATAACTGACATAAACAAAGATAAGATCCCAGAAGTGGTCCAGGTACTTGAAAATATTGAAAATGTTGAGATCTCAATAAATTATGTCAGTACTGGAAAACAATGTAATCGTGATAAAATTGTTGTCAACAACGTATTTGCATATGAAGTAGCACTTAATATTGTTAAAGAAAGCAAGGATCTTGAACCAAAGTCCATTGAGGAATGTTGATGTAGAGAAGATTGGCCAAAATCGAAATACACAATTCAGGCAGGATTAAATTCTCTTGCAAAGCGATAAGTATTCGGAGCTGTTCTCCAAACACTTGAAGATGTTAAATCCGTACGATACAAATGCGGTTTTGATGCAAGCGAAATGAGAAAAATGAAATTGTGAGGTGTAAAGCATGGCTTGTGGCACGAGGCTTATCACAAAGATCAATTATTGATTATGAAGAGACATATTCTCCAGTGGTGGATGCAATTACATTCCAGTATTTGATTAGCCTAGTAGTCTCTGAAAGACTTGATATGCATCTAATGGAAGTAGTAACCGCATATTTATATGGATTATAGGAGAATAATATCTAGATGAAAACCCCTGAAGGTTCAAAATGCCTTAAACATATAATTCTACTCCCCGAGATATGTGTTCAATTAAATTAGAAACATCTTTGTGTGGTATAAAGCAATCTAGATGCATGTGGTACAATCATCTTAATGAATATCTCTTAAAAGAAGGGTTTGTAAACAATCCTATTTATCCATGTGTTTTCATTAAGAGATCAGAATTTGAATTTGCTATCATTGCTATATACGTTGATGATTGAATATTATTAGGAATCCTGAAGAGCTCACCGAGACAGTAGCATACTTAAAGAAAGCAATTGAAATGAATCTTGGAAAAACAAAATTTTGTCTCGACCTGTAGATCGATCGTTTGTTAGATGGAATATTTATCCATCAAGCAACCTATACGGAAAAGGTACTTAACCGTTTCTATATGGAAAAGGCCCATTCATTGAGTACCCCAATGGTGGCACGATCAGTTGACATGAAAAAGGATCATTTTCGTTCTAAAGAAGATAACAAAGAAATTCTTGGTCCTGAAGTACCTTATTTGAGCACAATTGGTGCTCTTATGTATCTTGCTAACTGTACACGACTTGATATTGCTTTTTCTATAAATTACTAGCTAGATTTAGTGTTGCACCAACTTAAAGACACCTGAAGGGAGTTAAAACATATATTTCATTATCTTCATGGAACAAATGACATGGGCTTGTTATATTCTAAATGTTGAAAATCACAGTTAGTTAGTTAGTTAGTTAGTTTTTTTTTTTTTTTTTTTTTTTTTTTTTTCATGCATGAACTATAAAAGAAAGGTGGCATAGACGTTCAATAAGTTCGCTCATGTGATAACTAGCAGACCTTTTCACCAACGCACTTCCGATTGCAACATTTGAGAAATTAGTGCATAATATTGGAATGCACCGACTTAATGATCTTTGATGGATATCAAAGTAGCACCAATAATGTTTACATGAGGAGAAGATAATTATGGCTGTCTTCTTTTTTCCTTAGCTAAGTTTTTTGTCCCACTGGGTTTTACCTAGTAAGGTTTTTAATGAGGCAACTTTTTCTAAGTGTAGTACAAACAAGAATATTGTACTCTTTTTCCTTCACTAAGATTTTCTTCCCGTTGGGTTTATTCCTAACAAGATTTTAACGAGACATATTCTTGCAAGGTGGACATCCAAGGGGGAGTGTTATGAAAACTGTGGAGGCCATCCACTTAAGTCCCTCCTCCAAACGCTACTTGAAGATAAGCTTATGTCATCTACCAAGTTGGTTGGATTAAGGCGTGGAGAAAGCAGCTTCTTTGCCTGTAAATAGACTTGGTCTCCTTTATAATTGCGCGAAGTGGAGAGAGCCCAAAAGCCAAAAAGAATAGAAAGGTTCATATGTGTGAGAGGAACATGAAAGAAATAGAAAGAGTGAGATAAAATAGACAGAAGAAAAGAAAGAGAGTAAGAGAGAGAATTCTGTAGGTCAAAAGAAAAAAATAAAATAAAACTCTATTCTCTAATTTATGCTTTCTATTAGTTTTTATCCTATCTCAATATTTTAGTAATTTACCTCATATTTATAACATGAACCAAACACATGCGCCTAGACTTCAATTTGATCCCTTTATAATTGAAAAGTTGAAAAAAAGGCATCCATATCAAATACAATAAGGTACTCCATTTGTTCTCCAATTTTCTTGTTAGGTTTTACGTTAAGCGTGCATAGGGTGTTGGGGTTGGGGGAATTTTAATAGGCTTTGTTTACCTTAGCTTCTTATTTTCTTATTTACTTCTTTAGAGGTTGGTGTGTGTGTGTATTTATCTAACTTATAGTTTTATTATCTATTTTGTTTGTTTGTTTGTTTTTTTTTAAATTGTGGTGACAAATTCGTAGTCTTCACCTCGTAGTAGAATCAATGTAGAAATTAGGTTATAATAATTTGACGTGATGACAGATTCTCTTTCTAAAAAAAGAATTCAGGATTGGTTCATGTTTTGTAATGTTCTTGAATGTTAAGAAAAAAAAATTTGTAACGTAATTTAAGTGTAGTGTTAGGAATATGAACTCTAATCATATTTTCATCATTTTTAACTTCATTAATGTGATAATTTTTAAACATTTATCAATAAGAAAATATAACTTTTGTGTAATAGAGTGATGTTAACAGCTTAAATTTAGTTAAAAAAATTGAATAGATCAGAAAATTAGTGTCCCAAGTATCCTTTATAAATTAAATATTAATTACCATTTTAATAATTGCATCAATACAAAATTTTATTAAATAAGTTAGCATTTTTTCTTTGAATTTTGGGGAAAGCATAAACTCTATATCTTTTCTAAGAGTTAGTTTTGAAATTATTATTAAGCCACGTCTACAATTACTAAACAACTTAGCCTTGGATTGGGGTGACTATTGGAGTTGGAGTTTTGGAAATGTTTTCAATTAAAAATGAGTTGAGTTTTAAAAATATGCGTTTAGTTGAACTTGAACTATTTGGAGTTAAAAAGTGTAAAGACTTAAAATATACTAAAAAAAATTAGCAATATAGATGTTTTATTGTTTGTCTCATTATCTTATATCATTTTGATTTGAAATAAGAAAGTTAAGAACTTTAAAATTTTAAAATGAAAAAGATATTTTTGAAAAAGTGAATAATGAAATTAATTTTCTTTTGAAAAAAAAATTAAAAAACAAAAACTTTTGAAAAAGTACAATTGGAGACATTGCCCCAAACATACGCTTGGTGTTCATAGCATTATTGTGTAATATAAAGGAAAGGAAAATGATACATCCTATGAAAATAAAGTCTCATGTATCCCATGAAACTAAAATTTAACTTATTAGGTGTTAACAAAAAGAAGTAGGCAGGATAATCAATTTTACAAAATCTACATTCTCGAATTAGTGATAACTTTTTTACAATATATAATAATAATAATAATAATAATAATAATAATAATAATGGTGATATCTTCAGGTCTTCAGTCCCAATCGTCATTAGACCGTGAGTCTATTGGCCATTCTAATAAGATGACTAGGCCAATAATAAAAACAAAAACACTAAGGGCCCGTTTGGGGGACATTTGGAGATGAGCTGTGAATGTTGGGTTGGAAATGGGTGTTTGGGGGAAAATTTTTGAAAAAGTTCTGTGATGTAGAATATAGTGCAAAAATTTAAAATGCGTTTGGAAAAAAATATCCAAAATGGAACTTGTCTTGTTCGTCTCATCATTACAAGTATTTTGACATCAAATTGATTTTATTCCTATTTGAAATGAGAAAGTTATGGACTTTTAAAGTTCGAGTTTTTTGAAAATGGAAAAGAGAGAAAATTTAATGTAAAATTAGGATTTTTAAATCCAGATGATGATTTACTATTAAACACGGTACACCAAACGAGCCCTAAATAGGATATCCTTATCTCCACTCTCTCTCTCTCTCTCTATATCATATTGCATGTGAATATCTGTGTCTGATATGCAATAATTATTTGTACCCACCCCCACCCCGTTGAACGTTCTTCTCCACCTTTCATCTTCGCCGTTCGTCTCTACTCGAACGATCACGGTTAAATTGATTTATGTATCCGTGAAACGTATCAAAGACCTTTCCTATATATATGTTTACATATATGCTAGCTAATTTGTCTAACACTATTTCTAACGACTCTTTCATGGTTTCTCTTTCTCATTCTCACGTTCAGTACTTCAACTCTGCTGACCAGTTACTCGGTTATTATTCGACTGCACAGCATGATAGAAAGATAAGTAACATTAAGTCTACAGAAGTTTCACACATACGTGTATAAGTCCACTTAATTACCTTTAGCAAAAGTAAAAAATAAAAATAAAAAAATGCACGTCAAAATTTTATTATTTTTTCTTTTTTGGTAACGAGTGTTTAAATAGAAAAGTACTGAAAAATTCGTAACAGAGAAACATTTGTTCTCTTGAAAAGGAGAAATTGTATAGTGAGTCTATGAATAGTATCTCCATGTAGATCTTAATCGTATAATTTAAATCAAATAATTATTATTTTAAAAATGGGTGTAATAATATTGTTCAAAGAATTTTCTTACAGTACCAAGTTTCTTTAAATGTTATGTATTGTCTTATTTAAATCTGACATTGAAATTAATTTTTTTTTTTTAATATAAAACCTTCCCTAGCTAGAGAATTGTGGAACCTCGGAAGTGACACGAATATATTAAGTGGAAAATAAGAGATTGGGCAATTATTTGTTTGATCAAGTTACCCTATATATTATTTGATTTTGTCGTTTTTCATGCACATGGAGGACCATCCGATGATTTAACTCTTACAGCACGTCTTAGAATACCTTTGTCAACTTTACTATTTTGTTATGAAAAATGTTGGTTATTGTTAGCAGTCTTGTCATGTCAATTTATTACATCTGTTATTGAAAAAGATGATAATTTATTGTCATGTGAGTTGATAAGCAATAGTCTAATTATTAGACAAAATTAAAATACATGTACAAATAGGAAATTACAAGAAAGAAACTGAAATTTAATTAAAAAACAAATTAAAACAAGAAAACAAAATCGTTAGCAACATAATATAAAACTGGAAACCAAATTGTTGATGAAGATTCGAAATCATACAGTGTGTTTAAGATAAATATTAAGAAAAAAAACCCAAAACTACCCTTGAGCCTCTCTCCCCTCTTTGACCCCTATTTGTCTGTCCCGCATTCTCCCCGGCGGCCGGAGATCACAACATCAACTGGCAAGAAGCCCGAATCAGGACGGCCCTTTGCCGTCGTTGTTGCCAACGCTGTCACAATCATTATTGACAGCGAGAATCACCAGATTTTCTCGACTTGGGAACGATCTTGGGATGCCACAACGGTGACTGCATGCCACGATCTCCATCGCCGGCGAATCAAGAGAATCAAACTTCCAATGTAACAAAAATATATAAATGAACAAATATTATGTTATCAATGACAGAGCCAGAACGTTTTTAAGGGGCCATTATGAAAAAAATTTACTAAATAAAGACATATTTATATATTTAAATTACTAAATGAGAGCATAAATATAATTTTTCTTGTAAAATAAGAGCATATATAATAGCATAATACAGTTCTTGAACAGGGGCGCAAATATAATTTTTCATGTAAAATACGAAGAAAACTCGAATTTTTTAAAAAAATTTAACCACTCTTAATTAGTTTCACTTTCTAGGAAGAACGTAGAAAATTGTATATAAATTGGGGATGAAGGATTCGAGTTCTTCACTTTTTAATAGAGTTAGGAGTGAAATTATCGTTTAATTATATATGCAATCATAAATCTTATATATATTTGCAGTACACTATAGATGATTAAAGTTCGCGGATTCACATCCTCCTTAGCATAAAAGCTACCCTATACGCTCATCATGGAGGAAAATTCAAATGACAACATTAATTAATGATGTGATATATACATGGGGAGCCCATCTTTTCAATTATAGAGTGCAATTAGTGCGCTTAAAAGACTCGGAAAAGTCGTCAATTTCCCACATCTTTTTAGTCGGGGCGTTCATGGAATTCACCAAACCGCTCAATCCAGTCCAATCCGCTGCTGGATTGGATTGGGTTGAGAGAGTAACGGATTAGTTACGGATTGAGATTTTTTCAAACCGATTGTTATGGATTGGATTATGGATTGAGGTTTTCTCAGTCCGTGTAATCCGTTAATCCGTCAATCCGTTGAATTACTTTGATGTAGTGTTGGTTAAGTTGATAAGTATGGACATTTAATTTTGAGTTTAATCCAAACTAGTTTGGTTGTTATTATGTACTGTATGTTACTATTTAGCTAATGATTAAAGACTTGAAGTTAATTGTGTTGTAACTTTATTGAACTATTTCATATTTAAGCATTGTATTATAATATTTTAGTTCCTAGATTTTTCAGATTGAATCTGTGAATCCAATCCATGTAAACCAAGGTTTACGGATTGGATTGGAAGTTTCACAGATTGGTTATGGATTGGAAAATCTCAATCCAGATGTCATAGATTACTTTACGGATTAAGACGTAATCTATTGAAACCGATCCGTGAACACCCCTACTGTTTAGGACGGGGTAGAAAGATCTTTGTATTTCCTTTAATATTTTTTTTTTGTGAGTGATTACTCCTTTTTTTTTTTTTTTGAAAAAAAAATCCATGGTCACATCTTTCATTTTTCCCGTATTTAAGGCTCGTTTGGGAGGTATTGTAGGAGAAGTTTTGAGGATATTTGAATTGGAGTTGAGATAAGGCTCCTTTAGTTCCTAGATTTTTCAGATTGAATCTGTGAATCCAATCCATGTAAACCAAGGTTTACGGATTGGATTGGAAGCTTCACAAATTCGTTATGGATTGGGAAATCTCAATCCAGATGTCATAGATTACTTTACGGATTGAGACCTAATCCATTGAAACCGATCTATGAACACCCCTACTTTTTAGGACGAGGCAGAAAGATCTTTGTATTTCCTTTAATATTTTTTGTGAGTGATTACTCCTTTTTTTTTTTTTTGAAAAAAAAAAATCCATGGTCACATCTTTCATTTTTCCCGTATTTAAGGCTCGTTTGGGAGGTATTGTAGGAGAAGTTTTGAAGATATTTGAATTGGAGTTGAGATAAGTTTTGGAAATCTGAGTTTGGTTAAAAAAAACTGTATGGGGTAAAAAAAATGTAAAAATTTAAAATGTGTTTGGAAAAGATAATCAATATGAATATTGTTTCGTTGCTCGTAAAATTCTATGAAATTTAAAAAAAAAAAAAAATCTCATTTGAACTTGCAATAACAAAGTTAAGAACTTTTAAAATAAACTTTTTTAATTTGAGTTTGTTTTAAATATTTGAAAATGAGAGTAATAAAAATTAATTTTTGAATTGAAGAAAAAGATAAAAAGAAAAAAAAAACATTTTAAAATGTGTTTGAAAGAGTCCCTAAAAATGCAGATCATGACAATAGGAGGCCCGAATTTTAAACCCCTCCCGTCTACCCCCATTTCGTCATCCCCAATTTAATTGGACATTTCGAGATAAAGCCTAAAGACATATGGCCAATGGATTTATCTAATCGCTTTCTCCACATTGGAGAATTAGCTACCATGACTTTTATTAGTACCACCAAGTCTTTAATTAATTAAAATTTGACTCAAGTCACCAGTCAGTTTAGAGACGTTTACTTTTCAAAACAGTGACTTATCAACCAACAATTATCAAGATACTAGCTGTATTGCACTTGTAAATGCATGCGGAATAGACAAACAAAACAAAAAAGACTTCAAAAAGAAATTGTCACATGGTAGGATTGGGATCTGCCACATGACGGTTTGGAAGGGGGAAGGGGGGAGGGGGAAGACATCACTACAAAAAGACAAAATAACTTATTTAGTTTTTTGAATAGTGCATTTAGGATAAATTATCAAGATATACTTCAAGTTTTTTTTTTTTTTAAATCTCTTTTAAAAAATTAATAAATAGAAAATAAATGAATGGATATAAATAGAGATAACCACCCATTAAGCAATACGCAACTTCAACGTAGATAATCCAATGGCTCTTACATGGTTTTTCTTCCTTATCCTCGTTATAACTTCCACTCTTCTGATCAATGGTCATTCTTCGGCTGCTCAAGATGATAGAAAGGTAACGAACTTCCAAATCCATTTTATATTCTCATGTAGAAACTTGGAATCTTTTTTTTATTTTTTTATTTCTACGGTATAGGATTTTACGAATATCTACTTTATACATTTGGCAAAAGAAAATTTCTCAAAGTTTAAATATAGAATTAAATATCCTGAACTCCCTTCTTATCTGCTGAGAGAGTGAACATATACATATATGTTTCAGGCATCTAATGCAGCAGTAGATAGTTTGAATATATGCTTGTTTTTGCCTAATTATTTCTGATATATATGTCTTAAGGTACATGGTGGTTCTTGCCCACGCAAGTGAATAGGGTAGTTTCAAACAATGTTTTCAGACGAAATTTTGCAACTCAACTTTTAAAGTACATAATTTTCTCATTTCAAGTTGAAATGAGAGTTTTTTATAATCGCACAACATGACAAGAGAAATGAAACAAAATCTGTATTGCACATATTTTTTTTCTAAATACATTTTAAATTTTTACACTGTATTCGATATGAAAGTTACTTTTTAATTCACAATTCAGCCAAACATATATTCTGATTCAAACTTAAAAAATTCCAACTCCAACTACCCTTACTTTCTTTATCTTATCTATTTCTTCTTTTCAGCTACTTTTAACTATATTTTTATAAACTTCTTTTTGGTATTGATATAAGATATTATTTGCTCTTGCAGATTTACATTGTGTACATGGGCGACAGTACAAAAGATGAGGTTTCAATCTCGCAGCTTCACGCAAATATGCTACAAAAAGTGGTGGGCAGGTATATGTACAGCTTGTGTTTGATTCGTCGGTTTGAGATGAAATTTTTAAATTGAAGTTAGTTGATTTTTCAAAAACCAATATAATTTTTGCTAACTTAAAAAAAAAAAAAAGGACATAGACTGAAATAAAAAAATACAATTTAGTTCGATTTGAGGTGAATTACGAAACGAAACATAAATATGTACCCTTTCAATTAAGAGCCGCTAAACATCTATGTGGTAATTTGGTGTTTTCTGATTCAATTCATGCCATTTTAATTTAAAAGTTGGTGACTACTATAAGTATATAGGTGGGTGTAAGTATAATTTAATAACAATTATATATTTACATATATATTTGAAAGAAGTTAATAGCATTTAGAATTTTAATTCTATCCCAAATTTTTTTTAAAAAAGTTGGTAATTATTAAATTTAGGAAGAACAAAGTAAATAGCATTTTTACATAAATAGAAGTAATATATTTTTAAAATATTTAAAATAAATAATTATAAATAACAAATTTACTAGATAAATGATTTATTTACTTCTTATAAACATACTCTTTACCTAGTAAATTTACTGTTTATTTCATAGATTTTCTATTTATTTTAAAATTTTAAAATCTTGCTATTTCTTAGGTACGAAATCTTATTATTTAGTTCAATTATTTTCTTAAAAATGTTATTTATCAAAATTTTCCTAAAATGGAGGCCGCGCGCATTGACTAGTTAGCCAATGTATACATAAATTCTCCCTTTGAACCATATATTTGGAATTCTTTATTTTTATATGTATGTATGCATGACATATATAACTCATGGAGGACAGATTTATTTAAGGACGGGTGGATTTATCCCTCACTTAATTTTTTTTTTAATATTATCTGAGAAATATTATGATTTTCCTACTTTACACATACTGAAAATTAAAAATCCCTATATAACCCCCACTATAACTCTACCTTTTAATTTTAATATTTTTCTATGTTATTTATTTCTTATTTAAAAAAAAAAAAAAAAAAACTTGTGTACACTTTAACTGAAAATTCTATTTGGCTTCGCTATTGGTGTCATGTACTAATTGTACGTACGAATGTTTTTAGCGATATTGCGCCGGGATCTCTACTTCATAGCTACAAGAGAAGTTTCAATGGATTTGTTGCCAAGCTAACTGAGAAAGAAGCACAACAAATGTCTGGTGTGTGTGAAGTAGCTCTATCTTTCCTTTCTTTTTCATTTATTTATTTTTATTTTTTTAAGACAAGTCTTACTGAACAAATATAGTATGAAAATTGAATTTAGGGAAAGAGGGCGTAGCGTCGGTTTTCCCTAGTGAAAAACAGAAGCTGCACACAACAAGGTCATGGGACTTCCTTGGGTTTCCGCAGCAAGTTAAGAGGAGCACAGTCGAAAGCGACATTGTCATAGGCGTATTTGACACTGGAATTTGGCCTGAATCCAGTAGCTTCGACGACAAAGGTTTTGGTCCACCACCTTCCAAATGGAAGGGGTCATGTCAAGTGCCCTCCAACTTCACTTGTAACAAGTATGTTAATTAAAAATAATATATTTTTTTTCCGAACTTTAAAATATGAGATTCGAATTCTACACTCTGATGGGATATGTTATACATACAACCACAAAAATTAATACTTTGTTTAAAAAGAGATGATTATACTATTTACCGATATACCTATTATATTTTACAGCAACATATTTGTTTATTTTTATTAGTCCCTATGATTGAAATTAGTAAGTATTGGCGTCATTTTACCTTTACTATGTCACAAATTAACAGCAAAATAATTGAAGCAAAGTATTACCGGAGCGACGGGGAATTGCTCGATTTCGAAATCAAGTCCCCAAGAGACTCGAATGGCCACGGGACACACACGGCTTCGACGGCCGCCGGGGTCCTAGTTGATGGTGCAAGTCTTTTGGGCTTAGGCTTGGGCACGGCACGAGGAGGGGTTCCATCGGCTCGTATCGCCGTCTACAAAGTCTGCTGGGAAGATGGTTGCCACGACGCTGACATTCTTGCGGCATTTGACGATGCGATTGCTGACGGTGTCGACATAATTTCGGTGTCTCTCTCGTCCGGTTTAGGAGACTATTTCAAGAATTCGATAGCCATCGGCTCTTTTCATGCCATGAGGAGAGGCATTTTGACATCTACTTCGGCCGGGAACTCAGGTCCGTACCTAACGAGCCTCACAAACTTTTCACCTTGGTCTCTGTCCGTGGCTGCTTCCACCATCGACCGCGAGTTCGTGACCGAAGTCAAATTGGGCGACGACAACACCTATGAGGTAAAACTAATAGTGTTAGATTGTGAATTTGTGAATAAATTTTTTTTAATTGTTAAATAAAATAACTTTTATTAGTAGATTACGTTCACTTACATTGTATCCATAGATTTCATGACACTCAGAATTTTTCTCTCGTTTTTTTTTTTTTTTTTTTTTTTTTTTTTTTTTTTTTTTGGTTTTTTGTATCACAGAATCATTATTCGATGTACATGAAAGGCGTTTCTCAGAGAATCGTTCCTCTCTAATTAAATAAAAATTATGTATTTATATATTTGTGATCAATTATGTTTTTACCTCAAAAAGTTGTGTGACACAGCATTGTTGACGTACAAAGTAAATTGAAAGAGAATTTTTCTTTTTTGGTTTTTTGTGGACAGGGATTTTCCATAAATACATTTGAACTCAAGGATAAGATGTTTCCCGTGATATATGGTGGAGATGCACCAAACTCTACAGGAGGTTATGACCGGACTTCTTCTAGGTGAAAATTAATAGAAAATACTTTGAAAAATCAGTAATGTAAAATATCATTTATTAATAGACGGTTGATTTTATTTGTACATCTTATATTATGGGACTCACTCTCTATAAGAGATTGATGTTCAACGTCACTGATGATGTTTAGCATTGTTCAAATTAATATGATAATGCTATTTAAAACACTTAATTATCCTGGGAATTCACACTTCTTACCTGCATTTGGTACTGCCTTTCAATTTACGTTTAATTCTTTTAAAAGTATTTTCTCTCGTAAAAAATTTTGAATTCACAATCTGAATTATGGGTTTGAACCTATAATCCAAATCGAGACCTTAACTTCATAAAAATAAAATAACGCAGGTATTGCAGAACAGGATCGTTGGACGGGAACTTGGTGAAAGGTAAAATATTGTTTTGTGATATATATACTTTCGGAAGAGGGGCCATAATGGCCGGTGCAGTTGGTGTCGTGATGACTGGCCGAGAGTATGGGGAGATTTCCGACACTTTTCCGTTGCCGACCTCATACCTTAATCCGGATGATGGCAGCAAAATTTCTATCTACATAAATTCCACCGGGTACAACACTCAATGTTTGCTACAATTACTAACTTCATGAAAAAAAAAAAAAAAAAAGATTAGCAAAATGTTATTTTATTTTTAAGTTTTGTTTTAACCCATATCTCCTTGTCGAGGAGTCAATTCGAAAATAAATAATTTCAAAAAGAAAAAAAAATCATTTTGCAGGGTGCCCATATCATGGTAAAGTCATCTGTTAATGTTATTGATTGTACTGTTATAGTTAGAGATACTAATTCTAATATTAATTTTTGTGTTAATTTTGAAACGTCCTGGATGACGTTTTCAATTTCCAAAATTGGAAAATTTTTACAAAAAAAAAAAAAAAAAGTTTGTCTCAAAATTTTCAGTTATTCTTTCATATTGAAAAAGAAAAACTATATCATTTTTAAACATATATTGTACAATATCTTTTTAAAAAAAGAAAATGTGCTTTTTTGAAATATTCTCACAATGCACTTTTACCAATATCATTTTTTTTTCTCATTTTAAACAACCTTTTGTTTTCAAAAGGAAATTTTTTTTATACATCCAAACACCATTTTATTCGCAAAATAAAATGATTTTCTCATTTAAAACAAAAAAAATTTCATTTTAAAAAATGGACACGTGATCCAAATGGAGCCGTCATCTTTTAGTTGGTAA
>JAFMPE010001921.1:1700-11759 GCA_024759925.1 Ficus religiosa | reverse complement strand
ATATATATATATATATGTAGATATATGATTGGAAGGATCTGGCTTACATGAAGAAAGAGGCGGTGACGATGAGGCCGATCGCGAGCATGACGACCGAGAGAGTTGGGTACCATGCTTCTGGCACTGGACTCGCAATTGGTATCGGAGCCTTCCAAATAAATAAATAAATAAATAATCAATCAGAGAAATTGAGAAACAAGGAAAAAATTTTCACAGAAACCCTAACGGAATTTTCCGATTGCGTACCATTACAGGAGGCGACGAAATGGAGAAGAAGAGATTTCGATTTTGATTTTTTTTTTTTTTTTTTCGGTTCTCTTTTTGGGTGTTTGATCTGTGAGATCGAGTGAATTTGACTCGGAACTGGAGGCATGGTTAGGCTTGGGTGTCTATTGAATGTCTAACGTTGAACTTCAACCGTTGGATCTATAGAAGAATAGCGAGAGTGGATCCAACGGATAAACGGCATTATCAGTCAACGCCTTTTTATTATAGTCAATATATATATATATTTTTTTATGAATATCGTTGTTTTTACTTTGATTAAATGTTAAAAAAAAAGATATTATTTTCATTATGTTTTTTCATTATTTGTTCTTAAAAAAAGATTATTCATACATTTTAAGTACTTTAAAATTTTACAGATACTACCTTCAAAAAAAAATTTACAGATACAATAATAACATAAAATATTATTTTGGAAAATGAACAATTTTAATCTTGTGAGAGCAATTTAAAAGATAGACATTTTATTTATTTATTTTTTAGAAATTCAAGTAAAAATATAAAAAATAGTAAATAACTCAAGTTATAATAAAGCATTTATTAGTAGTATTATTTTTTTTAAAAAGGGATATTATAAAGCAATTCTTATCCGTGGACATAAACGACAACAATCCAATCCAGAAAAGACAGGGAACCCGCAACAAAAGACGACGGCAAAATAGAAGTACCTAAAACTACAATTTCTTGACGACAAAAACGCTGGAAAACGGCAATTGCATGAAAGAACAAAATATTTTTATCAACGAAAATAGAATAAAAAGGACAGTGATAAGGAAAACGACAACAGAAGAAAAGCGAGAGTATTCTAAAACGACAAAATTTTGAACAGCCCAAATATTACCGAAAGGACGACGAACCACAAGAAAAAACGCCGGAATTTGCCTTTCTCGTCAAACGACGTCTTTTTATTTTTTATTTTTTATAATTATTTTTTAATCCTAACAGGTAAGAGATTTAAACTTTACATCTTGTGATCGGTCGAGTCTCGTGTGAAATAACCATTATACTCGCAACCACTGTTCTTTGTTGAGTTGAGTCAGTTAAAATTCCCCCCCTCTTTTTGGTGAACCGAAAATAATGGATTTGTTAGGCTAGGAAAAAAAGGCAATAAGGAGAACAAATAGTTATACCTTATCATATATCAAAACAACATTATTACTACGATTTTTATTGCTTTAAAAAGTGGGGGCAACAAAATCTTCTGTACAAATTTTCTTCCTACATCACATTCAATTGGATTTTTACATTCAAACTTTTTCTGGCAGCCTCGGTCCGAAATTATTCACCATGCAAACACCGAAGATTTCAATCATTGTGTGAAGTAGACGGCCGAGACTAGCTCCTGTTGGTCATATGAGATTTATTATGGCTGATCCAAAT
This sequence comes from Ficus religiosa, assembly GCA_024759925.1. Lineage (NCBI taxonomy): Eukaryota > Viridiplantae > Streptophyta > Magnoliopsida > Rosales > Moraceae > Ficus > Ficus religiosa. The sequence continues at coordinate 10,094 of JAFMPE010001921.1, read as the reverse complement.
TTTGATTCCAATTCTGTCCCATTAACCATCATGATTGAAGAACCTTATGACCGCAGAAAATTCACACCCCCTATTCATTACTTTAATCAGCTTCCAGTTTCAAGCCTCAGAAAGCCTTCTTTTAAGTTCTCATGCTCGTGGTCGGAATGTTGTGAACCGAAAAATTGAAAAAGAAATCAATCCAGTCTCACCGAGTATTTTAATGGGAACCCGGCCATAATCTGAATGTGAACCCATGTTCACTCACACTTCCCCCAGATAACCCCCTTACTCTTTGCCAGAAATGTTTGCTCTTCCTGCTTCCCAAAGGACCAGAACTAGAGTGCCTCCTAAACGATTCAGATTGTTCCGTGCCCAACCTTGCAGATGTAGCAAACAACTCTGAGGTGGACATTCCCCTCTCAAAATCGAGCTCAGACTCGTAGCTGTGGACTGAGTATTGGCTTTGCGAAGGATCTAGCACCTGTCCCGAGGCATCCAAATCAATGGACAAGTCCTCTCTACTTGAGGTCCTTGAACCAAGTTCCTTAGCCTCCTCAATCTCATTACACACCAACTTTAAGGCCTGAACAACCTCGCCCATGAAAGGGCGGTTTGATACCTCCGGTTGTACACACATCGATGCGATTGCTGCCACTTTGGCCACATTATCAAACGGAGCATCAGACCCCAGAGAAGGATCTATAATCACTTCCAAGCCTTCTTTACTTGTGAGGAGTGGACGAGCCCACGCAACTAGATTTTCTTGACCAGGTGGTTGTGACATGTCTACTGGTTTCCTTCCTGTCAAAAGTTCAAGGAGGACAACCCCGTAACTATAAACATCGCTCTTTACAAGAAGATGCCCGGTCATTGCATATTCAGGAGCCACATATCTGGAATGATGAGAAAATAAATATATGTTAACACGTATGCAAGGCAATCAAAGTGGCAGTAGAAAAACAGAAGGCCGAAACAGAACTCCTTACCCAAATGTTCCCATAACTCGCGTTGATATGTGTCGGTTTTCTTCATCCAAAGCAGTCCGAGCTAAACCAAAGTCGGAAACTTTTGGTGTAAAATCATCTTCCAACAAGATATTGCTCGACTTGAAATCCCTATGTATTACACGTGGACTAGAATCCTCATGTAGATATGCCAGTCCTCGCGCAGCACCAAGCGCAATCTTCATTCGAGCACCCCAATTTAGTGAAGCAGTTTCCTTGTCCACACCTAACCGGAAACAAAAAAGCCCCAAAAGAACGACAATGAGCAAACTTAATAGGCAAAACAGAAAATAAAGAACTTAGAAGCAGACGAAGTACCATGCAAATGAGATTCCACACTGCCATTTGGGATCAACTCATAAACCAAGCAGCGGGAGCGCTCCTCTATACATATACCAATCAACTTGACCAAATTCCGGTGATGAAGGCGGCTAAGCATCTCAACTTCAGCCAAGAATTCACGACCACCCTGATGATCATCTCTCTTCAAAACTTTGACAGCAACTTTGGTGCCATCTTCAAGAACACCACTGTAAACACGCCCAAAGCCCCCTTCCCCAAGTACTTTAGAAGCATTGAAATGATCGGTTGCTCTCTCTATGTCACTTGCGCTGAAAGTCTTGGCCGATCCTGTATAAGTTGCAATGCTAGATCCAAATGATAAAGACGCAGAACTGTCCCTACTTCCTATCAGTGATCCAGGAGCTCCTGCAAAACATATGCACTCCTTTTTATATTCTCAATAAAAGGGGGGGAAAAAAGTCATCCATGGTTCTATCATTAAAACTCAATTACGACGTGCACACATTTGATAACTAGTTTCCAAAACTTTATTTTCAATTCATTAGTTGATTGGCTAAGTTGTTCAATTGAATTACCTGATGGTTTGGCAAGGGAAGTTTGCAAAACCTGTGGAGTCAGTCCTGGTTGAGAAACGTTGTCCCTACGTTTAAAAAGAAAAATCCAAGCTGCTGCGGAGCACAAAATAACTGCTAGAGAGGCTGATAGAACAATAACAGCAATTATCCCACCACTGAGCCCCTTTTTATGTTGCTTTTTTGGCAGATCAACCCCAAGGGGCTTTATCGTCCTCGTATTACCGTCAGTACCAGGATATGGTCCATCATCAATTATACTGCCAGCAGAAGGTGGAGATGGGGGCAAACCTACAAGTGCAATAGGTTTAATGTAAGACAAATTATTTACAGAGGAGGGGAATCGAGGACAGAATAGAAGAAATTAGAGTGTCAAATTTGCACCTGGATACCGCACATATAGCACTTCATAGTCACCGAAGTAGGACTTTTGGATTGTAACTTGCTTATTCCAGAATCTTTGATAAGTCAAAAGGGCCGTGGTGTTATCGAACCTGTACCCCAGAGGTACTAAATCAACAAGGACGACTGTCTTATCTGGTTGCTGGTTAGCTGCATTAGCTCCAATAATGCGCACCTGACTTTGTTTAACGAAAACACCGGCAGCAATTTCCTGAGCAAGCTCTGAGACCAGTGGGAAGAATGTATATAAAGCAACGCTAAAGCGTAATCCAACTTGGATGGGCAAAACACAGCCACAAGGTGATCCTGGAGGAGTGTTTGTATAGGGCTCCGTGCAAATTGTTGCCAAACAATCTACAATAAGGAAAAGTCTACAGGTCAAAACTTAGTATGATGAGAAATACTTAAGCTCAGCCAAGATAGAAAAATTACAGGTATGAGAAGCTGTAGCCTTTCTATACCTTCATTAGGAGGCGGGGGAGGAAATGCTGGAAGTGGCGGCGGAAGAGGTGTCTTTGGGCTTTTTACTGGAGGTAAAACTTCTGGGGAACAGAAAGATCAAATAAAGTGAAAATATAATCTTATGGTACACTCTCTAGTTACGACAAATTACATGAGCAAACCCAATAACCGAACGAAAATACTAGGGGGGCAAAGAAAATGAGGCAAAGAAAATGAACTCTCTAGTTTTCTTACTTTTTGTGTTGCCTGATGCAGCTTCTTGAGATGGAGTAGGTGCAGGTGAAACATGTCTCAGTGGTCGAGAAAAAGGGCTACGTGGTTGTGAAACCGAAGAACCTACCATCCAGAACGAATAAGAATATGAGACCCCAACTTTAGGCCATTGCTGAAACTCACATGGTTACAAAACTGAATAATAACAAACATAAAAGTACCTGGCTTTGAGGGGGGAGGGGCATAATGTCTTTGACTGTGTGTTTGAAGCGCTGCTGGTGGGACAGCGGGACCTGCATAGAATTTTGAGAAAAAAATTCCAATAAATAACATTTTGTTTCATTTTTGTTAAGGAGGAAGTGGGGAAGAGCAATTCGGGTGAAGTAGGAAGCGTACCTTGCTCTATTGAAGGTGGAGGATAAATTGGATACGTTGGTGCAGGAGCAGGATTGGTGGTTTTGTTTCTCGCTTGATGATGCTTATAAAATGAGGTTGAAGGTGAGGATGCAGGAGGATTATGTCCATTATTATGAGGATTGGGAAGCGAAAATGGCGGAGGAGCAGTATAAGAATGATTGGGAGGTTCGTGTTCTGAAGGAGCACCAGCAGAAGAACCTGCGAAAATGACATACACAAATTAAATTACTCTTGCAACATAGTCTGCATATTAAGAACCAACAGAAAATTGTATTTTTCAGTATACCATTTGGTGGGATTTGGTCCACGGGTGGGGAGGGATGGGGTTTTGCGTATGATGGTGCAGCAACAGGAATTCCCTCCCTTCTCTGGTCACTGATTGGCGGAGGAGAGGACACAGGAGATATTTCACGGTCTGCAACTCATATGGAGACAATCGTATAAAATAATGGTTGGTATATAAAGTCATTTGATAACTTAGTTATATGCCCTTAATAACCAAAATGGAGATACTGTGTGTTCAATTCGATATAACTTGCATGACAATGCAGAAACTGAGCTGTTGCTATGAGTTTGGAGACCATTTTTTTTAAAAAATTAAATTCTAATTAGGAGAAGAAAATGCTAAAGAACAAACCAGCACAGTTTCCCACGGTGTTTTCATCAAGGTTTTTTATTTATTTATTTATTTATTTATTTATTTTTATTTTTTTTTATAATTAATTTTAAAGCACTGATCCATGTTGATGAACTATGTATCCGAAAAACACCGCCAAACTAAAGGTTAAGGCGATAACACAGTTCAATTGGCTAGTGGGATATGAACTTAAAACAACATTTCTTCTCTGGGGGAAAAAAAGTACCAGGTATTAACGGAGACCCTCTCGGTGCAATTGGATGGATGAATGGTGAACTTTTTGGCGATTCACTTGATGGTGATACAACCGTAACTGAATGGCAGTAATAAGGAGTTTTACTTTTTTCCCAAAAAAAAAAAAAAAAAAGGATCAGAAAACAGATGAAGTAAGGTGTACCTGGTGGATTTGGTCCCAATTTCCTTGGTGGTGAAGCAACGGATACTATTAAAAACAGAAGATGTTATCCCGAAATGAACCTAACAGAGATTCTAGTATGCCATAACAACCTCCAATCATGTACCTGGGGTAATTGGCTCGGGGATGGGACCTTCATTAGCTGCAGAATTTCTTGGGGGAGAACTTGTTGGTGGAATTTCAGGTGTACTTGGAGCTGGGGAAACCTGTGGCATGTTCCTTGAAGGCGTTTCAACTGGAACTGTAAATCACAGCAGAACATAAAAGCCGTCCAAAACCAATTTCAGCTGAAAATTTCACTTGAAAAAAAAATCCACGTGGGTCATCTGCCCATAAAATCCAAGCGGGTGACATACCAGGAGAAACCGGCATTGAGACAGGTGATTCAATAACTGGTTCCTTTCTTTGAGAATCAGTTGGTGGTACAGCAGGTATATGAAGAGTGATGGGTGGAGGGGCTGTACAATAATGATCACAGCACTGTATAACATTTGGTGTGGAAAACAAAGAGAAATAATGGAAGAAATCCGAGCAGGCCATCTACCTGGAGCAACTGGCAAGGAGATGGGAGCTTTCGCAACCGGTTCCTTTCCTCGAGGATCAGCCGGTGGAATTGCTGGTACATGATCAGTTATGGGTGGAGGAGCTGCATCAGATGATGGGGGCAAAACTTCTGAAACACTTGGTGGTAACGACGGTACAAGTGTCTCATGTGTCTGAGGTTCTGGCGGGGACAAAAGAGGAGGCAATGCAAGTGCCGGGGGTGAAAATGACCCTGCATCATTATACCAAGTTATCGATAAGACAATACAAGTTTGGATTCTCACAATTTCAAAATCCAAGAATTACAAGAGTTACCAATTGGCTGGGACACCGAGCTTGGTGCGTTGTTGCTAAATGGCTTCCCATTTTGAACAGGACCTAATGTTGCTTGTGTGGGAGGAATGTCAGTAGAGGTTGCTGGTGATGGGGATGTAGGAAGCCCTGAAAGAAGATGATAGATTTTAAATCTTTAAAAAAATGCTCAAACAAGCCATTCACAACATGATATTTCCATAACCTTGTTGAATAACTAGTCATATTCGAACGCGAATTTATCGCAAAGTCACTACAAAGTTGAGCCAGGACAGACATTGCTAATGACAGTACTTTAGATTAGAAGCTTGCCCAGAAAGTAGTTAATTCAGCATCAACTATTTCTACAGACTCCAGACCAGATTACAAAGCTAAAATTACAAATTTCTTTACACCATTCTGAAATGTTCAGATCCAGAAAGATACACAGACATAATATATATGCATAAATATATATATATACATATATATGCATGTATGCATTTGTTTGATCTCCACCATACCCCATATTCCAATTAAAACTAAAAAGCATTGGTCACATAGATAATATCGGCAATATCGTCAGAACAAAATTTCACAGACCCAGATCACAATGTTGCTAAATCAGAAAACTTTTTTTTTTTTTTTTCCAAATCCCAATGAAATTTGACAAACTAATCCAACAGTTATAAAACACATCAAACTGAGAATTGAGCTGAAAAAGAAACGTAGAAATGCAGAGATTTTACCTGTAGATCCTTGGAGAGGCAAAGCAAAGCAAATGACAGAGAGATAAACCAGCTGAATTAGCACCATCCCCATCCCATACAACACCAAATCTCAACAATCTCTTATGGAGAAGAAAATTAATTAAACAATAAGAAATAAACGAAAAATAAATAAATAAATGAGAACAACCAAAAAGAATAAATTATTATTGATCCAGAAAGTGGATGACTTGAAGCAAGAACAAAAGGGACGTTAGATTAAACAGGGACCACTAATAGAAGTGAGAGAAAAGTAATTGAAAGGGAGTTTATGGGAAATCCCAGAACTGGGTTTGTTGAGAAAACCAAAAACAAATGAGAAAGGAAACACTTTATGAGAAGTTGAGCTCTGGGATATGGTGCGGAGCCTTGAGATCTCCATGGAAGGAAGAACTGTTTTCTGCACTGACGTGAGGAATTGGACACGACCAAACTAAAACCAAAAAAGAAAAAGAAAATGAACAAAATTTTTTATATACACAACAGACTCACAGCACCAAGCAAGAGAGAGAGAGAGAGAGTTGTAGTTGGGTGGCCAGGAAGGGTAGAGAGAGAGAGAGAGAGAGAGAGAGAGAGAGAGATTCTTGAAAATTATTTTAATGGGAAAGTTGAATTTGAGTGATGTGTAACTAAACTTTTTACCTGGGAGTTGAAACTGTTGGGCATTGTTTAATGGAAGTTTGGTTGACTCATTTCCTACCTGGTTTTCAGGTTTTTTTTTTTAATTTTTTTTCCTCCTCTAAGAGAATTATGTAGGATTTAGATCATCTGTTTAATTTGGATCAATCAATAACCAATAAAATCATATTAAGTTAACTAAAATGTTTTATTATACTTTAACATCGAATAATATAATTAATTAAATATCATTTAAGAAATCAAAAATTAAATACCATATGAAACAGGAAAAATGAAAATAGCCCTATCAAAGAGCTAGTTCTAAATTATAGATTATATTGTCATCAAATTATATAACAATACAATAAAAAAGGAATCATTTGATATAAATAATAACAATTTAAGAGAACTTGGTCAAAAATTAAGAGAAAAGTATGAAAATAATAATTTAAATTAAAATCTTTTTGTGTTGTTTTGTCTTTTTAATATTTATTTGAATTTTTAATCCTCTATATTTATTTAATTAGAGATTAAAAATCATTATAACTAAGATAATAATTCAACAATATAATTTTTAAGAGACAAGCCTAGCACTCAAAAAGTTCGCGCTTAGAATTCTACTTATAGTTGCGTCGGGTCTAGCACTCAGTTGAAAGCGATGAAACAAGTCTGCGGGAGTTTAAAACTTGAATTGGCACAATATCGTGAAGTGGCCTCCTTTGCTCAATTTGGGTCAAACTTTGATGCTACGACTTAAGACATTACTCAATAACGGTGCAAGGCTTACAAAAGTATTGAAACAACCACAATATGCACCACTTCAAATTGAAAAACAAATTTTAGTAATTTATATAACTGTCAATGGATTATGTGATCGAATGCCACTAGACAGAATTTTCCAATATAAAAAACTCTTTTTCTTATTCTTATTAAAGAATTTTTACTTATTAATTAATTTATTTCTATTTTTGTTTAGTGTGCGTTTAGTAAAACAGTTTGAGTTGGGATTTTTAAATTTAAGTTGGTTGACTTTTTATAAATTAGTTATAATTTTTGTTGACTTTCAGAAAAAGACAAAAACTGATATGAAAAATTTGAGTTTAAACTTATACGCCAAACGGAGCATTAAACTCTTTTTTTTTTTTTGGGGGGGGGGGGTTGATTAGTCATTGAGATGGCGACCACCACAAGTTGGTAGGTGGTGTCTATTTCTCGGTTTGCCACATCACTCTTTGTTACTTTCGTTATCTAGTTTAGGACAAATAAATAAGACAAATTACAAAAAAAAATAAAAAACAAAAACAAAAACAAAAAAATTATGTGGTGATCCAAAGGTGTATTCTATATTTCTATTGGAGAGAGTTTGGCAATCAGCATCCTAATGTGATACAAGTGTTGTTTATTTGGGGGAGTTGCTCATATTTCATTGATTCTACTCAAAGTTAGACTTAACTTATTTATTAAAATATTTATTAAAAAAAAAAAGAAGTAAAATAGGGAGAAAAAAAAAATCATTTGATTGGAAAAGAAAAACTAACGAGTAGTGTGGACGTTTTTGGGATTAAACAAAAATCTTGGAGAGACCCACAACAAAATTTTAGAGGACCCCTTTTCAATTAGATTCATGAAGGGAATTGATGGGTTCACTTTTTTAGTTGCTTATTTCACATCTAATGTTAATAAAGAAATACCTAAATTATTAAATAAATAGATAACTACAATTATAAGCCAACAAACGCTATGCTTCCATAGGTGATTAGAGGATTTT
>JAFMPE010001888.1:434-17022 GCA_024759925.1 Ficus religiosa | reverse complement strand
CATACTCTCAAAGCTTAACTATTGATATGATCAAAATAAATACTAAGATCCTTAAATTGACCTACTAATAAAAATCGGAGTTCTTCTCAAAAATTAACATTATCCCTCCAATACGACATAATAAATTTTTCGTATAAATTTATATATCGTTTAGCTCATCTTTTATGTAATTAAAATTTCTCATTTAAATAGAGAAACTCAACATTGTTAAATCATCGTCATCATCACACTGATGATGTATATACAATAATTCATGATCTTGAAATTTCATATTCATCAAAATAATTCATTAGAAGTATATTAATGAAGGAAATCCATAATAATAACTCATGAATTAAGATTATGAATTTCTAAGGCATCACAGTTAATGCCTTTGCCAATAAAGAAAAGGAAGTTTAATTTACTAGTGGAAGTGAAAATTCTCTCAGAACAGAAATGGCAAAAGCCGTGTATCTTCCACTTATCAGTTTTATTGTTGGTGGAATAGTGATTATGTGATTGACCCGGGATACTTGTGCATCTTGATTTTTCGCTTGAATCGGTGGTGGAGCCAGAAAATTTTATTCAGGGGACGTGAATTACAGTTAAAAAAAAAAAAAAGAAAAGAAAAAAATCGAGCCAAAGAGTCCTGAAATGATGTTCGACCAGAAATATTTGTTGCTTGACCAGTGGGATTGCTATTCTTCACAGGACAGAAGGAATGCCTGTAACAATAGTAACCAAATATTACAGTTTGAGTAACTTGTCTTTGGATCATTTAGTTTGGATGCTGTGGTATGACCTGTTCCACACTTTCAAAATTAGTACTGTTAAAAATGAAAAATCAAATAAAAAAAAAAAAGGATAATGACAACTCTCTTATTTATTTTATGGAAATGTTCAAATTTACCTTAGTGTTTTAAACTTGGTGTGTTTTTCTAATCACAAAAATACACATCCTAATAACAAGTTCAATTATAATAAATATGCAAGAAAAAAAAAAAAAACACACACACACACACACACACACACTCACTCTCTCTCTCTCTCTCGTATATTCCCAAAATATATATATATATATATATATATATATATAACGATATTAGACTTTAACCAAACAAGATAATAACCTAATAAACTTTAAAAAACGGAAACAGAGTAAAAAAATGACAATAAATGTATAAACGACATCAAATAATAAAACGACAACAGGGGAATGAAAAACAAAAAGGAGCAAAAAATTTAAAAAACTTGGGCACAATCAAATAATCGATGCATAACGAACGTGGAAACGACCGAAAAATCAATAAAATAATAACATAGGAAACAGTAGAGGAAGCAGTCTACTTACTTTTGAAAAAAATATGATCACAACAAAGATGATTAAAGAAATTTATTTATTTATTTGGAATTTCATTACTAGCAAGAGGCCCCAGAGCTAAATAAAGATTATATTACAAGTGGAGACTCAATTAAAAATAATAATAATAATAAAACTGCGGAAAGGTAATATATTAATGTTTTACCGACTATTGAGTATGGACTAATCCTCTGAATTTCTCAGTAGCAGATATGAAACCATTAAAAAAAAAAAAAAAAAAGGTGGCAAATACCGACCAAGTGGTCAAAAACGGATGTTAATTTTGAAATTCAACGAACAAAATGTTATAAAAACAATAAATTGGAGGAATTTTTGTAGTTAATTCATACTTTAACGATTCCTTCAAGGGGAAAAAACTTGAACGACAAAAGACAAAAACTTGGAAAACAACAAGTAGTGTATAAATTAGCAGAAATATGATAAAAATGAAAAATAAAAATTAAAAAAACCCCAGAGAAAAAGAAAGAATATAAATAAACTGGTTGACAACAAGAAAAAAGCTAATGGACAACAAACGATGATTAGAGTTTACTATTTCAAATTCAAATAAACTGTACTTTTTTAAAAATCTATTTTCGTTTTTTTTTTTTTTGAAAAGTCAACAAAAATTATAATTACTTTTAGAAAAAGTAAACAAACTCTAATGTAAAAATTTCATTTGTAATTGGCGAACCAAATGCACAATTATAATAGAAAATAGATCAAAAGAGAAAACAATTCAAACTGAATACAAGCGGAGCTTCAAACGCATTACAATAATACAATTTAAAAACTGTAGACACCTCATCTGTCGTTTTGTTGAATCAACGACAGCAAGAGTCCTGTAGTATACAAATAACTATTGACACAAACAAACTTCAGGTCCTTTACACACAATACTACAAACCATTTATAATAATAGAAAACAGTTTTCTAATTTAATTTATTTTTCCAAGCAAACTACTCTTAATCAATCATGACTACTCCAACACCACAAGGCACAGGCTCGAGATGAAAGCACACCCTTTTATTCTCATGAGGATTTTATAATCTCCACACCATTTGCAAAAGCTCTCCTTCAACAAACACAAGAAATTTGAATTTGTTAATTTGGAAAATTGAAGCATCTCAAACAACTGGGAAGGAAATAGCATTAAGTTAAACAACTACGAAGTTCTACCATCCGGTTTAAGATCTATAAAGAAAAATGGAAACAAAGTATTAACGTTCAGTTTTTGATCAGCCTTAATAGTTTTGCCTTGTGTACTACTACCGTAATGTTAATCCAATCATTCACATCATCGATGAAGTTGAAGTAAGAATATCTTCAAGTCTTGCTGAAGATTAAGCTGCCACAAACTCCCCAAAATCCAACCACAAATCCAAGTCCTAAAGTGACATAAAATCCTTGGGTTACAAACTTGTCATGATCTTCATCGTGGGCTGCCGGAGCTGTAGAAACAATTGGTTCATCACCTGGACACATCTATAGAAGTGGGGCTCCACAGAGCTCAGGATGCCCTGCATATGAAGTGGCTTCGAAGCTTTGGAATTGAGTGCTTGTTGGAATTTTTCCGGATAAATTGTTGTTCGACATGTCCAATACATTGAGACGAGCGAATTCGATGAGGCTAGAAGGAATTCCACCAGAAAGTTGATTTTTCGATAGATCAAGAGCATCTAGCAAAGTCAGCTTACCAATCTCTGAGGGGATCCGTCCACTAAAATTGTTTCTTGATAATTTCAGAAAAACTAATTGCATAAGCTCAGTGATTTCTGTAGGAATTTCCCACATCAGCTTATTGCTTGACTGATCAATGCTCTTTACGAGTTCCAAAGTCTTACTGAATTTTGACAGTGTTCCTTTCCATACCAAGGGGCTAAATGTAGGTTAAACGATTTGGGAGGAAAACAATCCGTTTCGTGTTCTCCTTGAGAAGTACTATTATTTTCCATTTGCTCACCAGAAACTATTCTAACTATTTTTTGTTTTTGATAGGGGTACACGGCGGACGGTATGGGTGATTATTGGGCAGTTTAGGTAGATTTATTTTATGGCGGTTTGTGAAAATTATAAATCATAATTGTTCAAATTAAGTTTAGGGGGTTTGGACGGTTTTTTTAGCAGATGATTTGGGTGGTTTGCTGGGCGGTATGAGTTTTATGCTAATGTTATAATCCTCAGATTATTCTGGGTAATCATTTTCTTTATATTTTGGTTATATGCATAAAATTAACTGTTAAAAACATATCTATATTGTTACGTTATTTTTCATCTCTTCTCTCATAATCGTCCAAGGAAGTATAGTAAGGAAATAAATGTCTGGACATGATTTTTCAAACGAAAAACAATTATATGACATGGAAGACGAACAAATGCATTTTATCAGAAATAAAGAGGGTCTTTTATTTAACTAAATAAACATCAAAATTAGAGATCTTGAAGAGATATTAAGATCGTTGTAAGAAATAATCCATTATAACAAAAGAAGCATTTAAAATATCGATTTGACCACAAAAAAAAAAAAATAGGGAGGGCCTTTTTCAATATGACAGCCCTCCCAGTATTTAATGGAATGCTAATGCCTTAAACATATTGTGGTTATTTCTCATGTTCTTTTAAGTGGAAAACACTTAAATGACACAAATTCAAAAATAATTACATCAATATGAAACAAAAAATTAATATTAGACTAATATAGCACAAAATTAAATTAAAGTAAACTAAAATTTAGGTCGTTTTGGTCAAGAATGGGGAATTTGTGTCATTGTTGATCAATAGATTAAAAAAAAAGTGATTATTTCGGTAATTTTTTCTTCTTCCTTTTTTTTTAATCACAAAAAATGTATGGCAATATCAAGTTCACAACCATAATTAATTATGAAAAAAAAAAAAAAAAAAAAACACGCGCACCGTGCTCAAACGACATAAACTGTTAAAACCATCAACACTAGGGAATGACATTTAAAATGGAAAAAACGACAACCAAGGGAAATCGACAGTAAAGAAACAAACGACGGTAAATAAGAAATGGACAAATAAAAAAAGATATACAATAAAAACGATTCATAGAAAACGTACACGGAATTTTGAAGCCACTAGCATACGTGAAAGCGGTAATAGCATTACATATCACACGATTCCATTATAAACCACTTACGTTTTTGCATTGATGCTATGATGCAATAATATCTACTATTTGTCAGAAACAAACATTTAGCAGAGTCCTAAAAGATAAATATGAAATTGTAATAAATTCCATAATCTGATTTAGATAATAAAAAAACATAAATTTACAAAATGTTTGACTTATTTAGAAGCACTCATCCTTGCCAAAAACAACAAGAAAGAGAAAAGCCACAAAAAAAATAAAGGCCAACTTAAAACAAAAAAAGACAGGCAAGTTAAAACAAAAATAACAGGAAAAAAGAAGGGTAAATGGAAAAGAAATAAACAAAAAGAGAATCAGAGCAAACAGTTAAAAAAATCACAGGACCCATGAAAGAAGAAGAAAAAGAAAAACTTCAACAAAAACAACCAACAAAATGTTGGAAAAATGGCTTTTAAACCATCTTGAGGTCTAAATTTGAGTGGGACCCACTTAGTAAAATTAACGGGTCTTGGTGGATTTGCGTTCTCCGTTGCGAGGAGATCGAAATCATATATTTATACACTCAAAATGGTATTCGGGTGAATGAGAAACTGATGCTCAAATTGTACCTATTGGAATAGAATTTTATTGGAAAATTGCTTATAAACGTGGAGTCCCACATTGTTTAGGCAAGAAAGCTTGATAGACTTTATAAAATTTTGCACATTTGGACTCGTGTAAGATTGTGTACCCAAGAAGCTCTCTCATGCGCAAGGGGGGATGCAAATCCTAGCCTAATGGGTTAGGAGCAAGGGGGGATGCAAATCCTAGCCTATTGGGTTAGGAGCCCAATGTGTGTGATCCCACGACGTGGGCGACGTGAATGTTGGTTCATTGAGCTTGCCCCCGTACAAGTTTTGTTTTGCAAATTTTTTTTTTTCAACATAAATTCTAGATTTTTTTTTTCCAGAATATCAACAGTCTTCTGTTCATATTCCAAGGGTTTAAATGGGTAGCACTAATGCATTGCATTAATCCAGATTAAAACTCAATGAATTATGGTTTTGTAACACCTCCTTTTGGAGCCTATAAAAGGAGGCCTCCACGAGCTTGAAATAACACACAAAAAGCACAACGCAAGTCCTCTTTCTCTTGTTTCCTTGTTCTAGCATTTTCTCTTGTAGTGATCGGGTTTTCGAGTTTCGGTGATAGAGGAAAGGCTTTGGTTTCAAGTTTGTCGGGACCGGTTTTCGATCGTGCTAGACTACCATTGTTTGTCATTATATCCTGAGAGACAGACGTCCGTTGAACCATCGTGCACTTATCGGAGGGGATGAATCTGTTTTAAGGAAAGCGTGTCTCACTTGCCTCGACGACTTTCTTTGTGTATTGTTTCCTTCGAGTTAAGGTTGAATTCATGTTGTAACAATTTTCTTTACTTTATATTTGAGTTTCACTTATTTGTTGTTTATGCTTCATATTTTCTAACACAAAAAATAGAGGAAGAAGCGACAGTTCAAAACAAATTGCGATTCTTGAAAGTTACTACTACTATACTAGCAATCACATCTCTTTGTATGTTGACGACACAAGTGGTGTTTGAGATTTGATATAATTGTCAAATATTAATTGAAATTATTCTTTTTGATTCTTTCCAATTTGCAGGTTGATTGATTGTAATATAGGAGATTTAGGTTTATTTGTGTTAATTTTCATAGTAAGGGTTTTTGATTATAGAAGATTCGATATCTTCGGGTAACTTACCCGCTTTTTTGTACTTGTAAATTTGTATTCATATGGTAGCCTATTTATAATGTTCTTCACTAGTTAATCTTTTCTTTATTCCTAGTCCGTGGATGAAACCACATTAAACCTTTGTCTTCTCCTACTAATTATATGTTTTATTCTTTCATTAATTTTTATTTTTAAAGAAGTGGAACATCCAATTCATTACAATTCAAACAATGCAGTATTTATTTCATATCAAGACACCTTCCATGACCGCAAGAGTCCTTTTAAGTCAAGTGAAATAACTATATATATCTACACAAAACAAACAAACCTCAGGTCCTAATACACACAAACACTACAAACCATATATTAGAGAAATACGTAGAGTTCTCCACTTTATTTATTATCTTGAAGCAAAGCAGCGACACAACCATGACTCCCACACAGCATGCTCCAGAAAGCTGTGCCATGCAAAGCAGCACACTCTTATTCAATGGGAATTATGTTATCCGTACGATTTGCAAAACCGCTTCTTCAACAAACACAAGAAAATTATAACTTGTTAATATAGAAAATTTTACATCTCTAACAATATTAGATGGAAACCAAATGTAATTCAACACGTCCAAATTTCTACTACAAAATTTACGATCGATGATAGCAAACCAAGGACCATTTTCTTCACAGTAGAGGCAGAAAAGGCAAAAAAAAAAAAAAAAAAAAAAGTATAGAACGTTGGTTTTTTGACAACAGATCCAATGAACTATTCTCACAAAATAATTTACAAAGTTGCAGACGTATCTCATTTTTTGATGAGAAACATAGTACTAACCTTTAGTGTTTGATCATCCTTAGAAGTTTCACCTTATGCACTGCCACCATTACGTAAATCCAATCATTCACATCATTGAGGAGGTTGAAGTATAAATATCTCCAAGTCTTGCTGAAGATTAAGCTGCCACAAACTCCCCAAAATCCTACCACAAATCCAAGACCTAAGGTGACATAGAATCCTCTAGTTATATACTTGTCCTGATCTTCTTCTTCATCGCGGGCTGCCGGAGCTGAAGAAGCAGTTGGTTCATCACCTGGACACATCTTTAGAAGCGGGGCTCCACAGAGCTCTGGATTTCCGGTGTATGAACTGGCTTCAAAGATTTGAAGTTGAGTGCCTATTGGAATTTTTCTGGATAAATTGTTGTTCAACAAGTCCAATACATTGAGACGAGCAACTTCAGTGAGGCTTGAAGGAAGTGCTCCAGAAAGTTGATTGTTTGAGAGATCAAGAGCATCAAGCAAAGCCAGCTTACTAATCTTTGAGGGGATCTGTCCACTAAAATTGTTTCTTGATAGGTTCAGAGATACCAACTGAATAAGTTCAGTGATTTCTGTCTAAATTTCCCCAATTAGCTTATTGCTTGACAGATCAATGGACTTTACGAGTCTCAAAGTATTACTATATTTTGACAGTGTTCGATTCCATACCAAGTCCACATCATCTAAAAAACTTCCTGTTGTACCGCTATGAGAACCACTTACATTGTAAGCATAGATAATGGATGTACGTTCGTCATTCCAACTTTTTCTCATTGTGGTAAGATTTTAATGGCGGAACTTTTGATACCAAATTTGATATGAATGTTTGGAAAATTTTAACTAGTTATTATATATGGATTGAGTTTTCTTTGGTTTGAGGACTTTTGGTTTTGAAAAAAATATTTGGAGACGTTTTTCGTTTTTGAGGTTTGAGAAAACACGTACTTCGTATGTTGGGTGTGGCGAAGACCATGGTAATGAAATCCTGGAAGTCATTTTAGCCGTTGACTTTCTCGACTTTTTTCCCCGGTGTAAGACTTGTAAACGACGATCTTAAAAAGAAAACGAGACTTAAAACTATGTGTCGTTTTTTCTTTTGGTTGAACATGTGTCGTTTGTTTTTAGACAAAGTAAAGACTGTAGATATTCATTTATCAAAAATAAAAAATGAAAAATGAAAAAAGAGTAAGACTTTAGATATAAAAACGGCATGCTCAGCAAAATCATAAATAAACAAATAAAAATGACATGACGTAAAATAGTTTAAGAAAAACGAAAAATATAACGAGCTTCCCTCGAAGGACATGTCGTTTACGTTTGTAATGAAAAAAAAAAAAAAAAAAAAAAAAAAAAAAAAAAAAAAAAAAAAAAACACACACACACACACACAATTGACACGTGGTTGTAAGTATATTTTAGTTGTAATTCCGTATTTCGTTGCATCATAAAAATTGAGTTTGAATCTCCTGTCGTAAAGGAAAATGGCGACGAAAGCATACTATTCAACAAACTTAATGACAGGAACGAAAAAGACACCCGTCAAAGGCCAAGAAAATGCAAACCCAAAAAATAAAAAAATAATAATAAAAATAAAAATAAAAACAAAAATAAAAATAAAAATAAAGAATTAGAACTTCAAAAAAATAAAGAAAAATATTAGGAGTACAAATTCTAATCTCAACTCTTGAATACTGACCTATGTGACATGTAAGTTGTTAGTTGTTGTTTTTTTTTTTTTTAATTGATAAATGTTTAAAGTATTGTCATATCAATTGATTGCATTTACCAATAAAAATATAGCACATGAGTTGCTACTAAAAAAGTTGGGTTCAAAACTACATAGAATAGATTGTCGCACCATCTAAGTGATTTTTGTAAGTTCTTGAAATGGGATGATAAGGAAAGGATTTTTATCCAAATATATAATACATAGATAAGATCACGATGCATTGTTGTCCGAAATCAAGATATTGGTATTGGACTTGTCAATCGATTCATTAACCTTTCAAATACAATCCATCTCTGTTCGAACTCTCTTTACTTGTAAGACTACATCTTGGATCTGTTGACTAGTGTCTTTAACAATACAAAAAAATAAATGAACGACAGGAAGTGATAAATGAAATTAAAAAAAAAAAAATCCATAATGGTAGTTAATATTATAAGAATTATTTATAAAAATTCCTCTTGGATTATGAATTTTGTAGTACTTTTCCTTCGAATTTCAAAACGTAATATTGATCTCCCGATCTATGTTTTTTTAACAAAAATTCTCCTTTAATTGCTGTTTTGATGAAAAACAAACGTATAAGAATTCTGATGTATCATGTAAGGGTATTATAATAATCTCTATTATGACTGTTGTAGTATCTTGCTTGTTGAAGTATTTAACAGCAATTACCATTTGGACGACGTGTATCATTTCTATATTAAAAAAAAAAAAAAAAAAACTAAGATAAGGACTTTTTTATTGTTAAAAATTTGCTTTCAAGAAAAATAGATGTTACTCTTTGAAATTCAACCAACAAAATATTTTAAATACAATAAATCAAAAGGAATATTTGTAATTCATTCATACTTTAACGATTCCTATAAGGGGGAAAAGGAACTTGAATGGCAAAAGGGAAAATCTTGAAAACCAACAATAAATGTATAATTAGCAGAAATATAATATGATAAAAATGGTGATTGCAAACTTAATCTAGTGGTAATAACACATCTAATAACATTAAAAGGTGTAGAGTTTAACTTAAAATAAAAATGATAAAATGGAAAAACAGAGAAAGAGAAAGAACTAAATAAACTGGTTGACGAAAGGAAAAAAAAAAAAAAGCTAATGGACCACAAACGATAATCAAAATGGAAAATAGATCTGATGACAAAACGACGGAAACCAAAAATACATGCATGGAAGTCCAGACTCCAGAGCTTTATGAAATGAGGTGAGGACTGAAAAGTAAATAACCACACACGACTCTTGAACCGTAAATATTATACAAGTGGAATCTCCAAGTCCTTGCAATAATACAATTCAAACTGTAATGATAACTTACCTATCGTTTTATTGAATCTACGACAGCAAGAGAACTGTAGTCTACATTGTAACACAAACAAACTTCAGGTCTTTGCACACAATTGTACAAAACATTTATACGAGAAAACAGTTTTCTACTTTAAAGTAAAGCACTCTGACTAAACCATGACTTCAACATCACAAGGCAGAAACTCCAGATGGAAGCACACTCTTTCATTCTCATGAGAATTCATATTCTCCACACCATTTGCAAAAGCACGCTCCTTCAGCAAACATAAGAAATTTTAATTAGTTAATTCGGAAAATTCAAACATCTCTAACAACGTTGGAAGGATATGATATATTAAATGCTACAACTCCAAAGTTCTACCTTACGATTTAAGATCGATGAAGAAAACGGAAACAGAGTACTAACCTTTAGTTTTTGATCATCCTCAGAAGTTTTGCCTTATGCACTGCCACCATTACGTAAATCCAATCATTCACATCATCGAGGAAGTTGAAGTACGAATATCTCCAAGTCTTGCTAAACATTAAGGTACCGCAAACTCCCCAAAACCCGACCACGAATCCAACTCCTAACGTGACATAAAATCCCGGGGTTACAAACTTATCCTGATCTTCTTCATCGTGGGCTGCTGGAACTGTAGAAACAATTGGTTCATCACGTGGACACCTCTTTAGAAGTGGGGCTCCGCAGAGCTTAGGATTCCCTGTGTATGAACTAGCTTCGAAGCTTTGAAGTTGAGTGCCTGTTGGAATTTTTCCAGATAAATGGTTGTTCGACAAGTTCAATACATCGAGACGATAGACTTCAGTGAGGCTTGAAGGAATTCCACCAGAAAGTTGATTGTTTGATAGATCAAGAACATCTAGCAAAGCCAGCTTACCAATCTTTGAGGGGATCCATCCACTAAAATTGTTTCTTGATAAGTTTAGAGATACCAACTGAATAAGTTGAGTGATTTCTGTTGGAATTTCCCCTATCAGCTTATTGCTTGACAGATCAATGCTCTTTACTAGTCCCAAAGTGTTGCTGAATTTTGACAGTGTTCCTTTCCATACCAACTCTACTTCGTCTTGATAGGATGACACGTAACCCGACCGAGAACGACCGACACTATATTCATGGGTAATGGCCGTATCTTCATTATTCCAACTTTTTTTCATTCCAGTAAGGAATTTTAGGCATTTTGGCACACTTCCCGAAATGTTGTTTAAGGATAAGTCCAGCAGCTGAAGATTTGGCAGATGACATAGCTGTGAGGGAATGCTTCCAGAGAAGTGATTGGATCGCAAGCTAAGGACAACAAGTTCTGTTAGACTTTCTCCAATCCAAGTAGGTATTGGTCCCTCTAATCTATTCTCTTCCACACTAAGAGCCATCAAGTTTGTGCAGTTCTTCATGGATGAAGGTAATTCCCTGTCAATGAATTGTTGCCCAAATGCAATGCCTCAATCTCAGTGATGGAGCCAATTGAAATTGGAATTTCTCCTGACAACTTGTTATTTGCCAAACTGAGAACATTCAATTCTTTAAAAGGTAACCAACAATCAGGAATGTCTCCGGATAATTGATTGAATGAAATATCGAGAAAGCTCAATGGTAAGCCATTTTTGACATTGCAAATGGAACTTAATCTTGAAAATCTATTCGTGGACAGATTTAGTGTACCGACATTGAATAGGAATGGTGGAATTGAACCTTCTAACTTATTCGAGCTCAGATCTATCCTAGGGGTACCTTGGAATTCCAACCAATCTGGAATAGAATCTGAAATTCCAGAGTTAGAAATATCAAGATCAGAAAACTTGTTTTGAGTTTTAAGCCATCTTGGAAATTGAGGGCCCAACTTGCAAGACCGAAGTGAAATTGAATCCAACTGAAAAGGAGGAACCCAATGATCGTTGAACTTCAAAGTAAGCGAGTTATCAGACAAGTGCAAGGAGGATAGTTTGGTCAGCTTTGAAAAATGAGCTTCCGAAATAATACCTTCTAAGGAGTTCCCATCAAGATATAAATCTTCTAACTGTGCTAATTGCCCAATTGTTTTAGGTACAGTTCCATTGTATTGATTATCCGACAGGACTACTCCTTTTAGGGATGGACATATTGTGAGATTAGGCAATGATCTCCTGAATTGGTTATAACTTAAATCCAAGAATTCCAGAGAGTTACAGGGACACCTAGGGAATGACTGAGCAAGCTCAAAAGGCAACAATCCGCTAAGGTTGTTTGCCCGTGCATAAAACTCACGCAACATACATAAGTTCCCAAGAGAATTTGGTAATTCTCCTTCCAAGTTATTATGGCCAAGATCAAGGTATGCAAGCTTGGTCAAGTTCCCTAAAGCTTCTGGAATGGGACCTTCAAACTTGTTTAAAGAGAGTCCAAGGTGCACAAGAGAAGTCATGTTCCCAAAAGCTTCTGGAATTGATCCTTCTAGAGCGTTAGAAGAGATATCAAGATGAACAAGGCTACGACTGAAGGAGAATACCAATGGGTATATAGAAACAGAGAGATGGTTGTATTGAAGATCAAGGATGGCAAGTAAGGTCGAAGAGTTAACAAGAGACAGAGATGAAGATTTGACATTTGGAAGATTGCAGTCAAATAGCTGTACGTTCATTAGGTGAGGGAGCTTATTAATTACTTGCAACCAATCAGTAGCTTGGCTCATGTTTGTGGAAGAAAGGCAAAGTAGTCTCAAAGAAGAAAGATGAGAAACCCAACCCATACTTTTCATTTTTAGAAAATAATTATAGCGAAGATCAAGAACCTCCAAGCTGGAAAGATTACCAATCTGCGGAGGAATTTCTCCACTCATTACAGAATAAGAGAGATTGAGATACCTTAATTCGGTGAGAGTGCCAAAGAAACTGGGGATGCCATGCCCACTGAAGTCAATGAGACTGAGGTCTAAATAAGTTAGATGTTTCAACTCACACAGTGAAGGACTGATAGTACCTTGCAGAAACGGCAAGTACTTGTCGTCTTCATCGTAATTTGGTGAATTTGAAGGTGCGAGATCAAGAGCAATGACATGACTGGAGTTGTTTGCACACCGAATCCCAAACCATTCGCAGCAGTCTCTCTTCTCTTCTTCATTTCCCCAGGATGAAAGAAAGCCTTCATTGATTTCATGAAGAGCTTCTTTGATATTGAGGAGTGCTTGTCTCTCCACTTCTAAGCATCTGATCTTTGATTCTCCTGCTGCATTGGATGATCCACTGGCACCTATGTACAAGTAAAACAAAAGCATCACCATTAAAACCAATCTGAGGGGGTAATTTGATCTACTCATTGTTTAAACAGAGAATAACATCAAAACAAAAGAAAGTAGTTATGGAGGATGGATCTATTGGCACCTTTAAAGTAAAGCAAAAGCAAGAGCATCAAAATCGTCTGAAGAGGCAATGATCTACTCATTGTTGAAAGTCTACACAGAGCAATAGGATCACAACAGAGATGGTTAAGAAGCAGGGCAATATGGCAGCAAGCTCGGATCAAAAATGAATATAAAAGAAGTGGAGAAGGACATTAGATAGACATATATATATATAAAGAAGAAAATGTATAGTTGATCATGATAATAATTGAATAATGAATTACATTGACTAGGGCAAGGCCTGATTTTTCCATCGTGTGAACATGCGAATGAAACCACGGCGTTGGGTTTTGAAGTGTGATTCTGGTCGGAGATCAATCTTCTCTTTGTTACGTAGTGGAAACAGCGGTTTGAAAAAGAAAAAGAAAAGAAAAGAAAAGAAAAGAAAAGAAAATATTAAAGGAAACAAATTTTAACGTTATCTTCTCAATTGAATAAACAATAATGCAGTAATGACTGTTTACTAATGCCCTGAATGATTACAGTAGCATTAAGACATTACCGATGAAAAAATAAATTAATATTAAATGGTCAGTAAAATAAATTTAATGTTAAATAGAAAAAAGTTGCTCTAAAATAGAACTTGATGTTTACAATGTGGCCTAACGTGATTGGTCCAATATTTCATGGTGGCGTATATAGTGCAATGAAAGTCACAAGTCAAAGTCTTCCTTCGACCTCAGCGATAGTTTCAACTAATCCATATTTCCAAGTAATTTATTAACGAGGAAAAATAATAAGGAAATAAAAAGTTAAAACGGGTGACAATAGTCTTCCAATATAAAATTGTTTAGAGTATTATTCAGTTGTTTAACAGTGGTTAATATAAACGTTTCTGTTAGTAATGAAAGCGAATTTGTCTTCCTTTCAATAACAATTAATATGCATGAGGTCCATTAGTACGGAAATTAAAATGATCTGTAATGAATTCAAGCACTGATATTTACAATTTTACGAAATAGAGACAACTGTTATTTTTAGGGATAAAATGATTTATTATTATTATTATTATTATTATTATTTTGAATTCGAACTATGTACCTTTAGATGGAGTTACGTGTGATATTATTGCTAAGTTATGCCTATAATTATAAAAAGAAAAAAAGATTTTATTTTGAAGGTAAATAAATGGAAGTTAACGACATTCTTAAACTAAATCTATTATATTTATATATGTGTGTGTATAAAAGAATTTCGTTTTTATCCTGAACTTTAAACCTTGTCATAAAATACTTCACGAATTTCAATTTGTAAATTCTTTCCCTTTGAACTTTAAAACATTTACAAATTTTCCCCCTCAGTTGAATTTTTGACCGAAAAATGCACACTTATTGTCGGCATATGTTAAGTATAAAATTACAAAGTTCACCTTATAATTAGATCAAAAATGTAAATATTTGGGATTGATTATCATTTTTTCTTATACTGATCTCTTATATTTAAGTTCGTAATTTTACATTTAATAAGAGTAGTGAGTGCCCTGTGTGCTGCCAATGAGTTTCACTTTGTAATTTCATATTTATTACTGTTGTCAAGTGCTTTTTTCTGTTAAAAAAAAAATTAATTGAGAGGAAAGATCTATAAATGTTTTAAAGTCAGGCAAAAAGAATGTTACTAATAAAAGTTCGAAGGCATTTTTTGATAAAGCCTAAAATTCGGGAGAAAAAGTGAAATTTATCTTTTAAAAAAAAAAAAAAAGGGAAAGGAAAACCGACAGGCATGTATAGAATCAACATCAAAAGAGAAACGACAACAAAATCAACAAATAAAAAACAAAAACAAAAACCAAAAAGGAAAAAAAAAAAAAAAAAAAGGCGACGACAAAGTAAGTGAAGGAAAAATATATATATATATATATATATATCTCAAAATGAAGATAGACCATGAAAAATAGAAACTACAACAAATTAAAACTTTGAGGTGGGTGCAGACAACCGCAAAGTTAAGTCCGTAACCACAAAACAGGAAAATAACCTATTGGATTTTCATTTTATTTTCCGCTCTTGCGGCTGTGGACTTGACTTTGCAGTCTTCTGCACCCACCTCAAAGTTAAGGTAAAGGTATTTTTTTTGAAGGAATATGCAAGAAAAATATTCCTTTTAAAATAAGTGTCCGTAGTTTTGTTAACTTAAAAAATGATTAAAAGAAATAAATAAATAAGAAAAAAAGAGAATGTGGATGATGGCACGAGGAGCTGGCAGTGACGAATGAAAGAGATCAAAGACAAAAATAAAATTTAAAAAATAAGAAACAGATTAAAAAAATAATTGGATAAAGAAAAAAAATATGGGGGCACCAATCAAAAGTCAGTATAGAAATAAAATTTTTTTTTTTTCCAATGAGGGCATATAACCTTTATCAATAATATATGTTTTTCAATGTGACATCTTGTTTAACAAAATAAATATGTAATTGATTGTTTTTTTTTAATAAAAATCTTATGATCTAAAAAAATGTCCTATTTATAGAATTCATTTTAATACCTTATTTTGCATCTCCTATCATAGAAATTGCCTTCATCAACGTTAACGCGTTTCGTCTGATGGGTTGCAGTCATCTCCTATCATAGAAATTGCCTCAAGCAATGATATTTACAATTTTACGAAATAATTATTATTAGTTTGATATTTAATATAGCTATCAAGTGTGTTATTCTGTTAAAAAAAATAAATTAAAGGGAAAAATTTATAAATATTTCAAAGTTTAGGGGAAAAATAATGTTACAAATTAAAGTTTAATGGACGTGTTTCTTACAAGGTCTAAATTTCAGAGGGAAAACGTGAATTTGTCCTAAAAAAACAGAGAGGCATATTTAAAAAGTTTAAAACGACAACAAAAATATAAACGACAATAAAATGAATAAAAATTAAAAAAAAATACAAGCGACAACTGAGAAAATGTATGGAAAAATGATGACATCAAAATGAAGATAGACGATGAAAATAGAAACTACAGTAACTTAAAACTTTGAGGTGGTTGCGGAAGACTGCAAAATTAAGTCCATAAGCACAGTAGGGGGAAAATAACCTCTAGGATGGAATATAGTCAGGTTTCAAAGTCATCTGATCAATATAGTCCAATATTTATTGAAATAGTTTCATTCTATGATGGAAAGTCATAAATCACGGGCCCACATTAACCATTTTCAGATTACTGAACCCAATAACACCAGATTTTTCAAAAGTT
>JAFMPE010001777.1:2839-19428 GCA_024759925.1 Ficus religiosa | reverse complement strand
CAGTGAATTTATATGTTGTGCTTTTCTTATGTTAAAAAAATATATATGTTTTAAAATATAAATCAAATATTAAAATGAGATTCGACTTCCTTTAAAAAAGAAAAAAAGAATTTAACCTAAATAAAAAAGCCAACTCTTTTCCAACTTAAAAAAATAAAATAAAAACTTTTCCAACGCTAAAAATTTTTAAAAAAAAATTCAAAAGACCAGGATTAACTGCTGTTGCCACTCGTCAGGCGGTGAAATTGCCACGTACATCCTTTCAAAACCACAATTAACTGTCATTCAGTTCCCTCCCATTTTCCGTATCATCCAGCTTCGTCGCTCTTAAACTACGCACTCCCTGGTTCACTATATCCGATCCTGATCCGCGCACGTTAGCAACCACCTTCGTTTTGGCCCAACCATGACCACCACCACGACCATGAACATGAGCTCCTCCTCCTCCATTCAAGAAGGTCGAATGAGGGTTCTCAAGGAAGGTTTTAGACCGTCGGATGGGAAATCGGTGGGTCCCGTCGTCTACTGGATGTTCAGAGATCAACGGTCGAGGGACAACTGGGCTCTGATCCACGCCGTTGATCGGGCTAACAAGGCCAACGTCCCCGTCGCCGTCGCTTTCAATCTCTTCGACCGGTTTTTGGGCACAAAAGCTCGCCATTTAGGGTTTATGCTGAGGGCTTTGCAAAAATTGCAATTTTCTCTTCAAAATACCCTTCAAATCCCTTTCTTATTGTTCCAGGTATGTTCAAGTTTGCATGTTTTTAAATTCCCCCCCCTTTTTTTTTTCAGTTTTGTTTTGGGTTTTGTTTCGTTTATTTATATTTAATGTTAAAAGAGATGGGAGATTTTGATTATTTGTGTTTTTGCAAATTAGCAATCGAGTACTGTTAGCAAACGATTCGGTTTCCATTGTATATTCTGAATTTCTGTAAGATTTTAGCACAAATTTATGTGAAAATGGATGTCTTATGTAAGTTAGGGGAATAAATTTGAGTTCTTTGTTCATGTCTTGTATTTAGGGGCAAAGCCACTCATGGCCGAATATGGCTTTCCGTTGTCAGTGAATTTTTATTTTCAATTTTTCATCTAAAAACCACATTTTTCTCATTTTGCCCCACTAAAATTTGATTATCCTTATAAAAACCCCCTAAAAACCTTATTCTTTAATGTACACCCACCGAAACAATAATTAACAATAGGTTAGGAAAACTTGGTAAACAAGTAAGTGCTCATAGCATGGCTTGATGTTAACAATCTCGAATGCTTTTTTGCGGGTTATTTTGTAGGGAGAAGCTGTAGATACTATACCAAATTTCTTGAGTGAATGCGGCGCTTCGCTTCTGGTTACGGACTTTTCTCCTTTACGGGAAGTTAGGAAATGTAAGGAGGAAATTTGCAAGAGGGTTGGTGATTCTGTGACTATCCATGAAGTTGATACTCATAATGTGGTACCCGCTTGGGTGGCATCCGAGAAATTGGAATACAGTGCTAGGACCATAAGGAGTAAGATAAACAAGAGGCTTCCTGAGTACCTTATTGATTTTCCGACCCTTGAGCCACCTGTTAGAAAATGGGAGTCCGTAAATCATGTCATTGACTGGGATTCAATCATTTCTGAGGCTTTGAGGTTAGACGCTGAATTTAAGGTTTCGATGAATTTAGGTGGGATTCTTTGAAAATGTGTTCTTGATGTTGTTGTTGTTGTTGTTGTTGTTATGTCTAACAAGAAAAGGGGCAGAAGTTCCTGAAATTGCATGGTGTGAACCGGGAGAGAAGGCAGCAATGGAGGTTTTGATGGGCAGTAAGGATGGATTCTTGACGAAAAGGTTGAAGAATTATTCAACGGATAGAAACAATCCATTAAAACCTGGAGCGCTCTCTGGCCTGTCTCCGTATTTGCATTTTGGGCAAATATCTGCACAGCGGTGTGCCTTAGAGGCTCGTGCTGTTCGAAAACTTAGTCCTCAGGTCAGTGATGTCAAATTCTCAGAACATTGTTGGCTGCAGGAAGCTTGCTTAATCATTGTTGTCTTACTTTTCCTTCGGTGCTTAGTGCATCCGACTCTGATATATAAGTTGACCTGTGCTTTTATGCCTAAAACTTATATTCAAGGCAGTGGACGCATTTTTGGAGGAGTTGATCGTGCGTCGAGAACTTGCTGATAACTTCTGTTATTACCAGCCGCATTATGATTCACTTAAAGGAGCTTGGGAATGGGCACGCAAGACTTTGATGGACCATGCTTCGGATAAGCGAGAACATCTTTACACGTGAGCAATCTTTCGTTTGTTCTTGTTTGCTTGCTGATATTTGTTTGAACTTCGGAGATTCATGTTTTTTGAAGTGTTAAATGCTATTCAATTTGCAGGAGAGAACAACTAGAGAAGGCACAAACTGCTGATCCTGTAAGCATTTTTTTCCCCTCTCCTTCTGAAGAATTATAAGATTTTGCTAGCATCTGAACTTTCAGTTATCTTATTACTATTCAGCTCTGGAATGCTTCTCAATTAGAGTTGGTGCACCACGGAAAGATGCACGGATTTATGCGGCAAGTAAACCTTTTTATGTATTTATCTAATCTGCATGGTTGAACGCCTAAATATGGTGATTTTTTTACTTTAGCTGGACTAGAAGTGGTGCAACTATTTAGGAGTTATCTAGACACGGCCTTTTATTATTGTTGAAGGACTAGCAAAAGATTTTTCATAGTAGTTCTTGCTTACTTTTTTTCTCCCGCCATCAAGGATATTACGCTTTTATCGGTTTTAGTTCGTCCAACAATGTAGCATATACGTGCAGGATGTATTGGGCGAAGAAGATTCTAGAGTGGACAAGGGGACCTGAAGAAGCCCTTGCGATAGCTTTATATTTAAATGACAAGGTAAATTCAACCACCACCCTGTAATGGTTCTAGTTGTTAAATGTCAATAGTTTTTACGTGTCGTTATTTGTAGAAAGGAAAGTTAAAGAGAGAATGGTTCGGTTGAAAGGTTAATGAGATATTAACACGAAGTATTTTAACTCTTTTCTTTGCAGTACGAAATTGATGGAAGAGATCCGAATGGGTACGTGGGTTGCATGTGGTCAATCTGTGGTGTTCATGACCAGGTTTGTTTCCATTGTTTAATTGTTTTCTTATTCAACTCTCTATTTTAGAGGAGCAAAGATGAAGAAGATTCAAAATACGCCCCGTGTTTTGCCTTGACTTGGACTTCGATCTTGTGTTTCTAAAAAGTCAATAACTTATTCCTTATGTTTTGCAATATGTCAAAAACGTAGCCTGAAGTCAGATTTGACGATTTGACTAGTTAAAGAGCAGGCATATGTGAGAAGTTTGTATTTAAAAGGGGAAAAATGGGGTCAGTCTTTAAATTAAATGGATTCTTCTTACAATTTCCAAATTTTTAAGTGGAGAAATTTTCCGGCAAAGATTTGACTGTCTAGTCATTTTGTAGGTTGTTAAGAACCACACAAGTTATGCACATATATATTTGTTTTCCTTTCATGGGGCTTGGATCAATTCATTTCTAAGCATCAAAATCTTCCTAACTGTGTCCTTTTTTTCGTGCTTTTTTTTTTTTTTTTTCCTGAAAATGCAGGGATGGCGGGAGCGACCGGTTTTCGGGAAGATACGATACATGAACTTCGAAGGGTGCAAAAGGAAATTTGATGTGGATGGTTACATAGCCTACGTCAAGAGGCTTGTGGGGGAAATCAAGAAGAGGAAACCAGAGAACAAGCTCTGTGGAAAGGCCAAGGAACTCCGTAGTTAGCAGCATCTTCAGCTTCAAACCGACCAACTATCAAACATTAATCTTTAGCAACCACAATTTAAATTCCAAATTCACAGGATTCTTGAAAGTTAGAAGAGGAAAAGAACTATTAAAAGGGCATATTTGTAGTGACTAGTAAAGTTGGAGATTTTTCAGTCAACAACTTTATTGGAATTGCCCTTGTTTATTTTTTTTTAGTTTAATTATTATTTTTTAAGGTTTAAAGATATTTTCTCAGTACATGCTTTTGCTACATTATTCTGTGATTTTGTCGGAGGTGTTGATGGAAGAAAAGAATAATTTTATGTGGATATGCAAGTAATTGAGTGGGTGACAAGATACAATAAACAAAGAAATTAATAAAAAGTTGTAATGGGACAAATGACACGTAATATCATATGTAAGATATCACATTACTTGATTTGATCCTTAGGAAGAGTGTCGGTCATTGATAGAGATGATGAAACATGCTTCTTCCAAAAAAGATAAAAAATAAAAAGATGCTTTCAAAGTTGCTCTCAGTTCCAACAGCCTAAGAGAATATGTAAAAACTACGATTCGAACGAACTTTTTTTTTTAGTGTTCTCTCGTTCAAAAAAAAAAAATTTTTTTTTGAATTTTTGTTTAAATTTACATTTCAAATTTACAATCTAAATAAATGGTTAGTTAAATCATAAACTAAAGAATAGAAAAGGATTTGCTAGTAAATGACCTTTTTTAAGAATTATTTTTAATAAATAACTGAAAATTTTGTAAAATTATGAAAATGACTATTTTAAAAAAATGTCAATCAATCAATCTAATCAAATAGTGATTGATCAATTTTGTTATACATTTTTTACTGATTGACCACAATTAATCAATAATTGATTAATCACAATCAATTATGATAAATCGCTAATTAATGACTATTTTACAAAATTACAAAAATGAACATTTATTTAAGCCAATTTACTTTATTTATTAAATATAGTTGCCATCATAGAAAGTAAGCTTATCCGTTGAAAAAATTAAGAGTGCACCGAGGCAAAAAAAGAAAAAGGAAACAGGAGCAGAAAGCAGGTAATTTTAAAACGGCCACTTGAGTCTGATGAAAGTTTTAACATTATACACACTTTTTTTTTTTTTTTTAATGGTATAATAGTCACACACCCACCAAATTTGGCGCATAATGTCAATTATTATACAGAGAGCCCAAGAAACTGAGATGGCCAGGATATGCTCATTTTGAATTAGAATTACAACCGTCACACCTTGAGCCAAAATACCAAGAGAGTTTCATACTACCCAAAAAAAAAAAAAAAATTGATGTGATGAACTGATTTTTTGTTTCTAGGATTACAAATTGAACTATAAACCCAAAAACAAAGTACCCTTTCAAAGCCGGCTACCGTCAAATTTGTAGATCATCTAGTGAGAGTTCATTTGCTGTTAGCAACTTCAGTTTCTGCAATTTAAGACAAAATCAATGACTTCAGGTCCTATTAAATCATGGGAGATGCTGAATAAGTTTATTGGGGAAAGCTGGAGGATACAGATTACGAGAAATTACCGTTATAAATTGCGGAGGGTCGTCAAGGCTTGAGGAGCCTAGAATAACTTCCCTCTTCAGCTTATTTGTAAGCTTGTGGCAAATCCTAAGCTGAAATTGAATAAGAGTTAGAGATCCAATAGAGGAGAGAGAAGAAACCATCATAACATTGTTGAGAAATGAATTGGAAGCCTCTCATACCTCCGATCTAGTAGCTCCTCCAACAATAAATACAAAAATTCGTTGCCCCATCTTCTTGAAATCACTGGATGCATGTCTTAATACCGAATCACTGTATTCAGCAGGCAAAAAGATTATGTTGAGTGGTTACGAAAAGGACGACCAATGTATTTGAGATAATCAAGTTAGTGGAACAGATGAACCTAGAAACATGAAATACAAGCACTGCACCTTGAATACCCGTCATCAGAGGCCCTAGGCCGAGCCCATGTCGGTGTTCGTCTCGATCTCATTGAATGAGCAACTGGGGGTGGATGCAATGATGAGCCATGCGATGTCCCATGGAAAGTTGGACTTGGGTCATTTAAGCACGGATAATCGTCTTTTGCCAATTCACCTTTGTGGAGTTTTTCAATAAGCTCCTGAATGAGAAGAATTTAATTTAACATCTGGCCAGACACTTCATGCATTGGAACATGAAAAATTGTGACGTTTCTTACGAAAATTAGATGTACCTCTATGACGGGAAAAAAACGTGAAAGTTGCCATGTTTCTTCTTCACTGGTGCGTTCTTTTCGAACTGCACGTTTCTTCTGAAAATTTTTCATTTTTATAAGATGTTAGAACCTAGACCTTTAGCAATCAGAACAGGTACTTAACTACAAAGGCATCAACCTTATGCATATCAAACTTCAGAGAGAAGGGACTCATTGAGCTCTTTTTAGTCTCTGATGATCCACCAAGGAGCTTCAAATTATTCACGGCATTCATATCATCGGGTGGTAATTTTGCCAACTAGAACAAAACAAAACGGCAAAGATCAGCATTAGATAGGAAGATTCACCTCATGCAGATGAAACAGGAAATGAAAAATTGGTATAAACAAAAACAAACCAACCTTCATCAAATTGGCACCCTTCTCACCATCGAATTTTTCAGGATAAATGGCTGCAAGAATCATTAACAAGCGCAACTTATTTTCACGAGTTGTGTCCTGCATAAAACCAGTACCAATGTATATGTTTACAATAAATATTGAGGAGGAGTCTGGTGATGAGCCCAAGTGTTTTTCTGAAATGTCTTACATCTTTTGTGGTCAAATATTTGATTATATCTTTCATTCCTGCATCTCCAAAAACAAGATCCTGCTCTAGCTGTCCAAGCTCTCTAAGCCCCTGCTCCCTTATAATTCTGTTAATTTTTCCCGCAACCTGGAATAATTAAACAAAATCCAAGTTTAGACTTAGAACAACAACACACACCCCCCCCCCCCCCCCCCAAAAAAAAAAAAAAAAAGAATAAATAAATAAAGCTATCTTTTACGATTGCATTTCATTGAAATCCAAGAAAAAGATTTGACATAACCCACTTCAAAAAATTTTTTTGAAGTGCTTAGATTTCAAAAAAACTATTTGGGAAGCAATTTCATACATAGGAAAGTGCTTAGATTCAAATACCTGATTTGTACGAATGAAAAAACTAACCTCTACATGAAGGGAGAGCTTGTCAATTTGTTCGCTATATTGTGGCAATGCTTGAACCATCTTTTGCAACTCCCGAGTAGACAGTTCACCACCGTTTCTACTAACCAGGTGATCATTGATGTGAGAAACATACTAATCTCAGGAACTAAAAAACCAAAAAACTTGTTTGAAGTCTCAAGGTAAAACAAAAATGACAGAATATATTGTTATTACGAGCAATAGGAGAAGCGACTCTTTCTTAAACTACCCAAGCACTGAACGGTAACAAAAAGAAGTCGAGACAAAATCTGAACCATAAAAATCAATGACAAAACAGGTTCCAAAAAAAGGCTAAACAAGATTCATGAAATAAATTGATACACCATATACGCAATAACAACGTAAATTTTTCGTTATATGAATAATACCTTGAACCATGCTGGATTTGTGCGGCTTTATTCTTTGACACGAAGTTGGTCATTTTCTCATGCAATCGCTCACTAGCCTGAGGATTCATTTATGATCAATTAACATCCATACGAAAAGTAATCAAGAAACGAAAAGGTAAAACAACAGGACATACATCTGCAATATGTGCATGCCGAAGCTCAAGCCAGACAGGATCATGATCTTCTAGAAGAACTTCTTTCTTCTCAGGTGGACCGCCAGTTTTGCTAGGCACCTGAATATGTAGTCTTTTAGTATGTCTAACCAAGATAAAAGTAAATAGAATATATTCAATCCCATGTAAAATTTTGACAACAGAACTCACTTCGTGTACATATTTGTTTCCTTCCATATTTAGTAAGTCATGGCACATAGCATCGTATGTCCATTCATGTATAACGGGAGCAATCTGAAAATTCAAAACAAATCATCAACACATACAGACAATGTAACAGTGAGCAAACTGTAAATTTACAACCAACACATGCACCTAAAAACCTGATCTACAGATCTGTCAAGGATTAGCAACTCGCATGTTTCTGTTTCTGGGAAATTTTTGACTGTTTTCTTATATTTCATAAGACAGTCCCACACTCCAGCAGCAAGCTTCGTAGGAATTAAATCACGAAATGTTGTCATCGTAGTTGCATCAAGGGACTTGGCAGCTCGATAGCGCACATAAGGAAATTCCTGCATCATTAAAAGTTGAAACATAACATGCTTCAGAAAATTGCCACTTGATCGTCAATCAAAATCTGTTGTAAACCAATATTTTATGTACCCTCAAAGAAGCAAAAACTGTAGCGATGCGAGTAGCCATCACATTCAGACATGCAACACCTTTGCGTGTATCCTCCTCATCCCCAAACAGTTCCTCTAAGGCCCTCTCATTGTTGGTAATAAAACCCTGCACAAGAAAGAGAGAGTTAAGGAACAAAGATTAAAAAAAAAGGAAAACACATCAGCATCAATAGGGAAAAGAAACAGTCCAGTTAATGCAATCAGCAATATGTATGAGAACTTGGCATTCCAAATCCAACCCTTATCCCCCTTTGAAATTTCTGCGTTCCAATTCAAAAATAAATAATCGTTTGCAACAATTAACTATGGTAACAGAGACATTAAAAGGATATCTCTACTGCCTTGATTTTTTTTTTTTTTTTTTTTTTTTTTAGTTCCAGGGAAATTTTGAGTTTATTTCTTCAACAGATAAACACAGACAAGGCAACGTGCACAGAGGAGAATATGTTTAAAATGATTATTCAAATTATAGAGAGCGATTTCAACAGTAAACCGAGAGCGACATCACATACCTGGCTATCTATGGCAAAATACTCCAAATTCATCTGCACATTTTTACCCAAAATAAGTATTGAAGAAGTTCTTAAGAAATACAAAACAGGGAGAATTTGCTAGTTTATGAAATTCATCTACACAGTTTCACCCAAATAATGATTTGAACTTTCTTCCAAATAAGAGCAACATTTACCTCTATCAATGCACCAATGCGAGGCAATACTGTTCCATCCTTCTTAATGTGAGCAATCAATTCTTTCGAAATAGGTGAACTGAAAAAAACAAATGCCCTTCACAGAAACAAGGGAAAAAAAAGTCAAAACCACTTGGAATATTTACAGATTCAGAGTGCAAAAAGTACAGGAAGATCCCAAGCAACAATAATAATTAGAAAAGAAGAAATAAGTCCATCACATACTTCCTGTACAAAGGTGATCTTCCAGACATGTCTGACAAGAACAAGATGACACTGCAGATAAATACAAGAGGTGATGAGAGAGAGAATTATAGAGAAACCTTATAGTAAACTAAAAATGAATTCGGAGATCTTCTGAAGCTTTAGAGTAAATTTCTTAGTTCCATTCTCACCATAAACAGAGCGTCCCTCCAAATAAAATAAAATAAACACCCAAAAGGACCCAAAAAAAAAAAAAAAAAAAACCTGAATAAATAATTATAAAGAGAAGAAAAGAAAATCAGCCAGAATAGACACCGAAATCAAATATTTTTATTTGTAAAAGAGAACACATACAACATGGCAATCCTACTAACACAAGAAACATGCACTCAGACTGAATAATTGAATTAACATCATAAAAGATTGAATTAATGATTCATCCAAGAAATCAACAATTAAAGCGAAAGAAAACACATTCCTCAACAAAAATCAATAAACAAGATCTACCAAAAAAAAAACAAACCAAAAAGTACTTTACTTCTCTTTAGTTGGCTGGATGAAGTAGATAGCATCCATGGATGGTAATGGCTGCCTTCTCTTGTACATATCTTCTACCACTGGACAACCAAAAAAAAATTATAGTTGCAATTGTGGAACCAACAACTTAAAAAAAGAAATAAAATTCATATTCCTGAATAGGTTTTTCTTCTTACTCAACAACTTAAACATGGAAATAAATTCATTACCTTACTTGCCATGCAACTACAGAACTTCAATTTATCAATTCACGGAGGAAAAATTAAAAATCGCAGCTCAAGTAAAACTTATCAAACTTAAAAGCACATAATTGTGAAAAAATAGCTTGTTGGGGACTACTCACTTCCAGCCTTCCTAGATGAAGGCGTTGGTACTCACTTAACATAATCTATTTAACACCATAACCAAATCCATCAAAACATCGAATGCAATATTCAGCTAGCATAATAAACAAAAATATGAAGTTATTTAATTAATATTAGTGGACTCTTACATGAAACGCCTTCTTCAGTGATATCAGCCATCTTGCACGAGTACGACATTATTTTCACAGTGAGTTTGTCCATGATAAGTACCTACAGTAAAAGAAAATAAAACTACACGTAAATGAACAAAAACGAGGCAGCTTTAAAGCATTTAAAACAGAACAAAGAAGGAAAACAAGCAGTCTAAAATAGTAACAGTACAGCAACAGTACAGCAACACGTTTCATCAATGCTATGCCATAAAGAATGTTGCAAATGAACTTTCAGAGTTCATGATCATACCAGTTAATATAGATCACAGGTAGGTATCATTTACAGTAGACAGGCACACAGTAGTCAACAAGGACTAGGTAGTTGACACATGGATGGTAACTTCATGTAGACAAATATTAAACAAACTGGATGGGTTGGAAAACAAAAGGCATGTAGAGACTTGGAGGTATTTTTTGTTCAAGAATGAGAGAAAAGGACACATCGTAAGAGTTTTCAGATCACGAGCTATGCTGTCAAATACGACATTTGTAAAAGTCTATACACAGAGAGAGAGAGAGAGATCAAGGGCTAAAAACGAGGTGAAGTTTTCTTTTTTCAAAGGACAACTGTCGGACCGAGAGGGAGTAATGTAAAACTTTAGGATCCCTAAAAGTATAGTATTGCTCAGACAGTGATTAAAATCAACAGTAAAAAATGCGCATACCTTCCAAGTAGACTTTGAGTCTCCTGTCTTAGCTCGCTGGAGCATTTCATGCAATAATCCTGAACGCATGACATCCATTTAGTTAATGAATCAAAAACACATATCGACCTGGAAACTAGCAGCAATCGGAAAAATATAACGAGAACA
Source organism: Ficus religiosa (assembly GCA_024759925.1). Taxonomy (NCBI): domain Eukaryota; kingdom Viridiplantae; phylum Streptophyta; class Magnoliopsida; order Rosales; family Moraceae; genus Ficus; species Ficus religiosa. The sequence goes on along the minus strand of JAFMPE010001777.1, from coordinate 8,471 downwards.
TATAAAATGTTGTGAACGAGTACAATCATGATGAGGAGGTAAATAATACATGCGGGAATAGACTCATGGTTCCCCCATCAATGGAAAGATGAAGGAAAAAAAAAAAAATTTACCATAATAAGCTCATCAAATTCACCCAGAAGAGTACATCAGAAAGTAACAAGATATAATTTTTTCTCTTTCCTCAAACTATCAAAAAGTTCCCCCTCTTGTATACATGGCAGTATGGTTTAAATTATTCTTTATTACGCAGAGAGAAGATAAAAAACCATGTATTTCTGCATCCTTCCAGCTATATATACATGATATGAACTGGGTTTGAAAAGCAAATCAGAGAAATCCCTTTTGCAAGCAACAAACACGATGAAGCCATTTCCATTTCCATGAATATGTATCACAGTGACATAGCCTCCGACTTGGCCTACTGAATAAACCATATCTTCTTTCTTACTAAAGGACTGCAGATCCCCGCTACTCATTGGATAATCAACAAAAAGGTTCAAAAGTAGTATTCAAAACAAACCCCTCATGTACATTACTTCCTCGGTCCTCCACCAACAATGTCCTCCATGCTATCTCATGTCCAAAAAACAACCTTAATCCAAGTCGGCATCCAAAAATCCAGTCTTTCTTTTCTTCATCGCCATTGTTGTTACGACTAAGGTTCGCAGCCCGCTCCCCACATTCCCATGGAACATCCAACTACTTCGCATTTCACCGCGTTGTTATCAAACTCTCAAATACAAAACCCGAACTTTCGAAATACAACTCCAGCTCTGAACAATCGCAAAAATCTTCACTTTTACACCTTTCACTTCTTTCACGGACATAAATCACAACAGAGGCACAACATATTTCACTTAACCAGTCAACTAATTTCCCCTAATTCTACGACTACCATCAATCTAACAGTCGAAAAATACAGCTTCCGTGATTTTTGCTAAACATTAAAACATTGCAGATCAAGAGAAAGTGCCAAAAACTTGTAATTTTTTACCCAAATTGAAGGAAAATTCAGTTGTACCCTCGATAATTAAGTTGAAAATGAAAACTTGCTAATCCCACAAAAGAAAGTAATCAGAAGCAAAATCTGCTAAGTCACTGATTAAGCATAATAACAATTAAGAGACCTGATTGACTAAAATTGAAATGGGAGGAGAGAGAAAGTGGGAAAGGAAAATGGGACGTACGGTCACGGCTGATTTGCTTGAAGTTCTTGTAATCGCCGCCATAGGAGGACGAATCGGAATCGGAGAGCGACATAGACATAGTCAGAGCTTTTTCCTCTTCCTCTTCCCTTTGCCCGTCCGACCGATCCCAAACGAAAATAAATCGGAAATACAGAGAGAGAGAGAGAGAGAGAGAGAGAGATCGCGCACTGATCGACGTGGAGGGGAGAGAGAGAGAGAGAGAGAGGGAAGAAGAAAAAGAATGGGAGGAGCGGGCGTTAAAGAGGGGAGCGAGAGAGAGAGAGGGAGGAATATGTATTTTCCTTCCGTTTTCTCTTTCTCTTCGAGAGAGAGGTCTATTAGTATGGTAATTATACAAAAACAACAATTTTTATTTTGAGCGAATTTTTAAAATCTCCCCCTCTATTTTATTTTTATTCGACATTTACCCTTTTAAATTAAAATTTTTCCATATTGTGTATTACGATTGTTCAAGACATGACTGATATATTTTTAATCAAATTTTCATGCCCTATTTTGGATGAATTTTGTGTGGTTTTTTTTTTTTTCTAGTTGATTTGAAATTTTCATATTGTAAAGCCTCTCATAAATTTACATGTTGTTTCATTAAAATAAGACATCTACCTTGAAACTTAATTTTGACAATCTGTTTTATTAAAACTGACCGAATTCGTAAGTACTCTCTCAATGACGATTGGATACCTCTTTTATCACCTATTGATTACGGTTTCACTTTTAAAAAGGCAACAATCTTGATATGGATTAAGACTTGAAAGCACCTAATTCATAATTAGTACACCCATAAACCCCTTTTTGGGAAAAATATCACAAAATGGCACCCAAGTCAAATTCAACATGTTAAAAAACATACAAACATGGGAAAATTATATATAAAAAATGAAAATTAATTAAAAAAATGTATTATCTTGTTAATTAGAGGGCATATTAGCCAATTCTTTAACGCTCTATGAGATATTTTTGATATTTTACGAAAGACAGGATATTAGTTGGGTTAATGCTCGATTAAGATAAAAATAAAGGAAATATTTTTAGATTTTTCGTTTTCATTTTTTTTTTTAAGTGTTGATTGGTACTTGGTAGAGGAGATGGCGTGTTGACTTGTGATATTTCCTTTTTTTTTTTTTTTTTTTTTTTTAAGACTTGGGATGAATGAAAATGCACAATTGGCACTTCGCGTTTCGTCTGAGGACTAGAATTTCGGAAATAGGAAGGAAGGAAAACACGACGGAAAGAGAAAGAGAGAGAGAGCGAGACTGGACTGCACCAACATAATAATCATTGAATTAATCACATGCATACCTCTAGATATATTGAAAATATCCTTCTTCTTACATATTTTTGCCATAATTCCGGAGTTCTATAAATATTTATTTTTTCCATTGTTTCTTTTTTTTTTTTTTGGCATTTCCTTTACCACGTCCACGTTGTTGATTCTCCAGCTAATTTTATGAAAAGTAGGCCAACTTTTTTTTTTTTCACTTTCTTCTTTTCTTTGTGTCAATTTGGGTCATGTTAGGCGGGCAGTCGACAAAGATTATGACTAAACGTGCACTCACTTTCACATTGTTTCTTTTTTTTTTTTTTTTTTTGGGATATAAAATCGTAAAATCCCTACACATAAGTTAATAAAAAAAGAAAATGGAGAATATATCTTAAAATCATCCAATAATAAAGAATACACAAGGCAAAAATAAGTTTGTCAAAGATTTTATAACAAAAGCTTTATTTTTCCAATTATAGACAAATGATTCTCTATCCTTTGGAACTACTTTTATTTCTTTTTCCCCCTTTTTTTTTTTTTTTGTGGTTCGTATTTTCCAAGACATGACATTTAACAATGTGAAAACATTTTGCTTGTGGACAAAGGAAGCCTTTGTTCTTGACGTAATGCAGAATCTTTCAAATGAAAGAACCACTTGAAACAACAATTTTACATCATCGCAATTATTCTAGAATGCCAACGTACGTAATCTACGAAACTACGTCGAACTAACGACCTTGATCAACTTCAACAACTGGTTTAATTTTTGCCTTTTTCGAACCAAACAACGGTGGTTGGTGAAATATATGAATAATAATAAAGAGGAGATATCTGCCTTATCAATAGAATATAATAATTTATGTGATAGATTGTAAAGAAATGCAATCTTGAGATGGTACGGTTTTCAATCGTCAAACTCTGTTTACTTGTAATTATTTACACAAATATAATCAATGAGGTGATCTAATGATGTATAATTGTGTTCTTCTGCTAAGTTTTGTTTTTGTTTTTTTTTTTAAATATATCTTATCACAAAATTTCCATAATATCAAACGAAGGCACCATTATTAAAAAATCCAAGTTAGCATTAATGATTATAAATTCTAGTTTTTTTTTTATTTTATAAAATAAACTTGACTGTAAGGGGTTTTGTGTTATAGACAATGAGTTTTAAACTTGATATGTGAATTTATGATTAGTTGAAAATGAATAGTATTAATCATCAATGTTTATGTACAGCATAACACATGTACTTATAATAATTTCTAATGACATATGTTATGTCTTATCATATTATACTGTGACAATGATCACTTGGTCAAACAATATGAAATAAGTGAAATTTATATTCGATAAATCACTGATTTTATCCTGCTTTATATAAAATAAAAAAATAAAAATCTTTTAACTTTTTGCATGGAAAGGAAAAGGGGGTGATTCCCTTTCCCATTAATCATGTGTGTACTTATGAAATCAATAACAAGAGTACTAACAAAAGAAACGAAGAACACCCTGCCACCCTGCCAGTATTGATTCCTAAATAAGAGTGAAAACCAACTTTAGATATATATACTCTTTCTGAGTTATAATAGAAAACTTTAGTAATTAGAGTAATGAGATTTTAATTTCTAGATTCAAACACTGAAAAGTGAATTAGATTGTTTTGATTTTCACATCCTAATAGTAAATAAACGTGAGAAAGAGAATCAATAACCCTTAATTTTATTCCTTGTACGTTTCATTCCAGTCTCGTTGAATAAGCATGGCCTTTTCTGAAAGAAGACTCCAAAGCCCAACACACCATTTCGTTAGTATTTTCCCATAATCCAAGACACCACAGCTAACGATGCACCAAAACCCAACCCCACGAATACAAACAACCGAGAAGGAAAACAACAAGACCACCCCTTCGTCGTACATATCCAGGCCAGAAAGATCAGCAATAATATATATATATATATATATATATGATTCAAATTAATTAAAATACCAAAACAAACTAAAAACAATCTCTCCCAATACTTTTCTATTTCCTAAGAAACTCCAAAACTCAGTTCCAAACCATTTCTATGAAAATATACTGCCAGATCAGAGAACACATTGGATAATGTGTTGGCATTACTTGCTCATGCAGCGCAAAACTTTTCCATTTCCATTTTTAAAAGATTCCCAAGACCCAAAATGAATCCCCCAAAAAAAAATTATGTATATATATATATATATTCACAAGAGAAGTATAGAACCGATCCCACCATATTCAGGCCCTCCACATGGCTATCATGATCTGCCCCTTCATGCTGTTCGTTTTTATCTTGGGTACAATTCTATCCATACAGTTAGGATCCATGCTAATAACATATTTTATATATATATATATATGCATATATTATATAGATCTATATACAGGGCTCGTCCTTGAAAAGAAAACAACACTATTATCCAAAATCCCAAGAGAATAATGAAGGCTTTGATATGGACTAGACATGGAATAAAACAAAAGCCAGTTGAGAGCAAAATGCCGATTTCCCCTTTTATAACCCCCTCTAATTTCCAAATTTCCTTTTTTTTTTTTTTTTTTTTTTCTTTTCAACACCACACTTTCTAAACAACATTAAGCGCAATATCATCACCAATGACTACATGAATTAACTAACCAAGTACCAGTAGCACCCAAAAAGTACTGTCCATGTTTTATATAAAACAACTACGTATCAAAATGGTTTTCCATTAAGCTCTTGGTGTTATTGCTATTACCACCCTTGTACTCGTTGTTATAATACCTGTAGAAAAAAACAACACACATTATATATTTATTCAAATAAGATTAATTAAAGATCATTTTAATTCGGTTATTTTCACAAATAGCCTTTAAATTATACATCAAATCTTATATTAGCCATTAATTTATTATTATTATTTTACATGTACGCCACACTATTATCTCAAACACTTTTACTATGATGCAAACAGTCGTTCCTAAAAAAATTGGACGAAAATTAAACGTATTTTAATCACATGAGTTTTAATTAAAGCAAAATTATTATTTAAAATTTTTAAGAGAAAAGTTATGCCTAAAAAATATATGTAATAAAGAAATAAATATTTAATGAAGATATAATTTACTTCTAAAATATCTATAAATAGATATTCAATTTCCCTT
>JAFMPE010001666.1:0-16590 GCA_024759925.1 Ficus religiosa | reverse complement strand
AAGATAGAAAACCAAAGCAAGCTCCTTATCTCTACTAATACCACCAAAGCACCACCACTTCTGCGAATCTCTTTTTCTTCTCTTTTCTCTTAATTCTTCAAACACACTCTCTCCTCAGTCCTCTCAGTCTCTGGTAAAAAAAAAAAAAATTCAGAGCCTCCAAAAAAAACAGATCCCCTCTCCCCATATTCCCAAAAAGCAGCGGACTTTTCCGCCGCCGCCACTGGGATCTCAAACACAAGACCAGGTACTCGGCTTTCCTTCTGATTGATTAATTATTTCATTATATATGTGTATATGTGTGTGTATATATTTATTGCTGGTTTTCTAATCTTCTCTTTTTGCTTCTCCAATCCTCAAGCTCTTTGCTTCGTTGCTGTTCAGGTATCGATCTTTCAAACGTATAACTAAATTTTAGTTTCGATAACAGACACGTACACACACACAAGAACAGAGGGGCTTTTGAATTCAGGAAAAATAGCTTTACTCAAGTTTCTCCGCACAAGAGGTCTTGTATGTTCTTTACTTTCTACACATCGTCATCTTCATCTGATAATTGGATCATTTTTCTCAGTGGCGTCTCCTTTTGTGTCTGCCCTCCTCTGATTTTCTGAAAATTTTCATTTTTCTGATCGTTGCACCAGAGTAAAAGAAAAAAAAAAAAAAAAAAAAAAAAGGATAGTTTCTGGGCTTTGGAATCTTGATAAACAATCAGAACTCACAAACACTTGGACTAGGTGGTTTGTTTGTTTTAATTTTTCAAGCTTTCTTGATCATGGAAAAGTAAGGGAAAAAAAGAAAAAAGAAAAAAGAAAAAAGGAAAAAAAAAAAAAGAAAAAAAAAAGGGTATTGGCTTCGGAGTCCTAATATCAGAGTTGCAAGAATTGGGTAGTTGGTGGTAAATGGAGATGCCGAGCAGTTCCAGGGGAGCAGTGATGGAAAAACAACAAAGTTTCCGTGGAGTTGTTATGGAGAAGCAGGTAAGCTTTGGCAGAGGAATTGAGAAACAGAAGAGCTTCCGCGGATTCATGGATAAGCAGAAGAGCTTCCGCATAGTCATGGAGAAGCAACTCAGCTTCATTGGTGCCGGCGGGGATCGCAACAAGAAGTGCAAGGACTCCCCCGGTAAAAGAGGTGACTCCAACATCCATTTGGCTGCTCGAGCTGGGAATTTAGGGAAGGTCAGAGAGATTCTTCAGAATTGTTCTACCAAGGAATCAGTGGATTTGTTGTCAAAGATGAATCAAGAGGGGGAGACCCCACTTTATGTTGCGGCCGAAAATGGGCATTCCTTGGTGGTTGCGGAGATGTTGAATTATATGGACCTGCAGACGGCTTCACTAACAGCCAGAAACGGCTATGATCCATTCCACATTGCTGCAAGACAAGGTCATCTTGGTAAGTTTTTTGTATCCCTCCACTCTTGACACTAGTCCTGCCGTTTCTCTTGTTTTGTTTCTTCTGTCAAAATACTCTTGACACTAGTCCTGCCGTTTCTCTTGTTTTGTTTCTTCTGTCAAAATATCAAACACTTTTTTGTACCATTTCATGTTTTCCAGATTAGTGAACATTTTTGTCTTTCGATGCAACAGCAAGAAGTTATATGTAAACCAGTTTTTCTGTCTGCTCTGTAGTTACCAACCTGTTGGACCTTAACTTGGCCGCATTTTCTCTTGCTTAATATATTTTTGTCTTTCCTTTTCTTGTCTGATTTTTTCATCTCTCAATTTATTGTAATTTGATTTCCTTCAGATGTGTTAAAGGAGCTTTTGCATTTATTCCCCAACTTAGCCATGACCACCGATTTGTCCAATTCAACTGCCTTACACACTGCTGCCACTCAGGGGCACATTGAGATAGTCAATCTTCTGCTGGAAACAGACTCTAACCTCGTGAAGATTGCCCGGAACAATGGTAAGACCGTGCTTCATTCAGCGGCAAGGATGGGGCACTTGGAAGTAGTGAAATCTCTATTAAGGAAGGATCCAAGTACTGGTTTGAGGACTGATAAAAAGGGCCAAACTGCACTGCACATGGCTGTCAAAGGGCAAAACGAGGAGATTGTGGTGGAATTGTTGAAACCTGATCCTACAGTTTTGAGTTTGGAAGATAATAAGGGAAATACAGCATTACATATTGCCACGAGGAAGGGCCGTATTGAGGTATTTTCTTTAGTTCTTGCTCTTATTTTTCTTTTCAGTTCACTTTTAGTGATTCTTAATGTAGTCTCAGCAAACCTAAGCTTGTAGTTCTTTCATATATCCCTATTGGAAGCAGATCCTTTTTTTTTTTTTTTTTTTTTTGGGCGTCAGCAGCATGGCATGACTTATGAGGGTAGTATAGCGTTTTGATGAAAGAAAGCTTTATCTGACAAATACCTAAAGTTTGCTTGTGTGGTAAAATCAAATTTGAAAGATTAAAAGCTTGATTTCTTCACACGTAAAACTGAGCTAATGGGAAAGTCTAGTAGCATAATGACTTTTTAAAAATTTTATATAGCAAAATCAGTTTTGTGCGCCATGATTTTACATTGCGCGTCTAAACTAGACACTCAATGTGAAGTTTTAAAAAAGGTCGTTATGCTAATATCACTTTTTAAGGTTGTCATTCTAGCAAATTCTTCAATCTTCGGATTACAACCTGTATTCAAAGTTTGGCTTGAGAGTATTTTAATGGTGTATCTGGTTGTCAATCAGTAATTGAAATTCATTTTATGTCCTTGCAGAATTTAAGATGTTTGCTATCCACTGAAGGTGCTAACGTCAATGCAATTAACAAGACCGGGGAAACCCCTCTTGACATTGCAGAAAAATTTGGAACCCCCGAACTTGTCTCTGTTCTAAAAGAAGCGGGGGCTACCAATTCAACCGACCAAGGGAAGCCTCCGAATGCTGCAAAGCAACTTAAGCAGACTGTCAGCGACATAAAACATGATGTCCAGTCACAACTCCAGCAGACCCGCCAGACTGGAGTGAGGGTCCAGAAGATTGCAAAGAGGCTAAAGAAGCTCCACATTAGTGGGCTGAACAATGCCATAAACTCCGCAACTGTTGTGGCGGTTCTCATTGCTACGGTTGCTTTTGCAGCCATCTTCACTGTGCCTGGTCAGTTTGTTGAGAAGGAAACTCCTGGATTTACCATTGGACAAGCGCATGTAGCGAGAAATGCTGCTTTTATCACCTTCTTCGTGTTTGACAGTCTGGCATTGTTTATTTCCCTGGCGGTTGTGGTGGTACAGACATCTGTGGTTGTGATTGAGCAGAAGGCAAAGAGGCAGCTCGTATTTGTGATTAACAAACTAATGTGGCTGGCTTGCCTCTTCATCTCGATTGCATTTATTTCCCTCACATACGTCGTGGTAGGATCACACAATTGGCTTGCTGTCTATACAACAATTCTTGGTGGTTCCATCATGCTCACTACGATTGGCACAATGTGCTATTGTGTCATCTTACATAGGATGGAGGAAACAAAGTTAAGGAATATAAGAAGGGCTGAGAGTCGGTCCCGCTCTTACTCTGTGTCAATGGCGCCATCAGATTCTGAGATTTTGAACAGTGAGTTTAAGAGAATGTACGCACTTTAAGATTGGAGTTTGGAGAACCCATGCCAAAAAGATAAAGGGCCTGTTCTATTTCTCTATCTTGGAATAACTGTACGCTGAAATGTTTTCTTACCCTGGAATAACGATGATATGGAGACTGCAGATTCGGTCTTCATTGGAGTGAGTTATTCAGATTATTCGTGTCACCCTTTCTTGCGGTTATGGCTCACCTAGAATTTCTGCCAAGATAAGAAGATTCATCCTTGTGAAAGAGAGAGAAATAACCAAGCTTAAAGGCTGCTCTCCAACAGATTGGCTGCTCTATATTTGTCGTGTGTGTGTGTGTGTAGATGTAATCTCTCTGAGAGCTTTTACGCACGATCTATTGTAGTGCAATTTACCAAATTAACACATGATATTTATGATTATTATGGGCCAGTAATGTAATTAATGTTTGATAAAAATAGCAATTACTACTTTTTGGCTGCACTCTACTTGTCTGTCTTCTTTGTTTACCCTTTTCAAACTTAAGGGGAAGGAAAAAAATAAAATTAAAAAAATAAAAAGAGACAGCTTTCTGAAAAAATTGTGTTTATAGGTAATCAAAGATGTTATAAAATAATGCCTAAACCTGCTTCCCATATTTCTCATTTCTACAGCAGCTTTGGAGAAAGAGTGTTCTAGAAGATTACAATTTGGATTGACAAGAAAAATTGTCATGAAAATATGAAAGCTCGAAAGCTTAACGTCATTGTAGGTTTTGATGTTGAACAAATCGAAGCTGTCGACAAAGTGTTTGAGATGGGTAACTGGGCCTTGGCTTCCTGAGTTATGTCCATCAAAGTCTACAGTGAGTACTGTGTCTGTGATAACATTCTGGCACGCACCTACGACTGCCTCGAACTATCATTCTTCAACTCTGGCTTCAAGGTTTTATCTGCGTCGGAGGAATTGTTGAGTTGCCGAACTTCGGATGGGTGATACGAAGCCGGTTGACCTCTTTTCGAGCTGCTAGATAATTGAGAATCAAGGCGAAGTGTCTTGGAGGAGAAACAATGGCGCACACATATTTTGTGAGTGTTTACTCGGGTGGAGCAACTGCCTTGCACATTCACTACCAAAATCACTTCCTTGTCTCGTGTGTCCTCCGACCACCAATTCTGTGGAATGCCTTCGACGAACTCTTCCAGAGTGTGGAATTCTTCATGGCGCACCGAGACCTCCACTGTTTGTTCGGGTTTGATCATACCTGCTGCTGGTATAACCTAACAATCATACCCCACCCGTAATTTCAAAATTCATATGGCAGCTCGATATTTTTAATGAAAGCTAAATCTTTCAATTCTTTTATTCTAATGCATAAAAAGTAAAAGATAGGCCGAACAGACTCTATGAAGAAGACAATACCTCAAGCCATCGGGGAAACCCGAAGGAGCCTCTGGGGTGGTACTCAGGCTGTTCTTCGTCCTTGACAGTGCACTGACCTTCACATAAAATTCTAAATATAGCCACGTCGTTGGTGCTGTTACTGACGATTTGGAGATTGAAAGTGTCCTGATTTTGAAGGACTATGTTATCAGTGCTCACTGTTATTTCTGGAACATGACATGACTCTTCAAGTATCGACTGGATCTTCTCATTAGATATGAAAATTCTCCCAAACTCCTTTCTTCTCACTGATCTGTCAACATGGGCAATTTGAAGGCCGAATTTACACCGTACAGGTTTGTGATCACTGTCAGTCACATCCATGCATGCCTCGTACCTGTTTCAGAGGTGAACCAATTTTATTTATTTATTTATTATTTATTTATATTTTTTCAGAGCCAGTAAACAGAACGAGATAACAGATAAAGATTAACAATTGCTACAACACCAACTTACTGTAAAACTGATGCTACTACAGGGCACTCTAGACTGCACTCTGACACTGTAGATGACCGATTGTCTCGATATATTATTCTGTCACACCAAGCAGGAATTCGTTTTTTCTCTCCAGAATCATATCCTGAAAGATAATAATAATAATAATAATAATAATAAATAAAAATTACAAAAAAGGCAATAAGCTCAAAAAGTGTTGATTGATCTAATCTGCTTTTATAGACTGGTATAGGAACCAAAGAATGATGCTCTTATTACCACGTCTTACCCGCTAAACCTGTCTGGTGCCTTTCAAACTTGTAAGTAGGAGGGAATTTAATAAGCGCCTCGCGCATCCCTTGAAAAACTTTACCAGCTTTCATCTCTGCTCTAAGCTGATCCTTTTCTCTAAGCCAATCGAAGCATCTTTGGGAAACAAAGTCCCTGGCTTCATCGTAAGATATACCGGAAAGCCGATAGTTAAAATCTCCCAAGAACACAACCATATCTGCCTCAGCAAGTTCAGGCCTGGCTTCTTCAGAGTTTCCCCCCATAGCCTAAAAGCATCAAATTTAGTTAAAGGCACTTTCAGTACTTTAGGCAATAACCATCGCTATGTGATTAGAGGAAAAATGTAAATGATAGAGACGACAAGGGTTTGCCATACATTTGTGCCACGAAGCATATGAACAGCGTTTGAGACTCCAGCTGCAGCAGAGAGTAACAAAGGCAAGCCAGAAGAATAAAGCAGCCATGATAAATATGTGGACAAGGCAAGAGAGAGAGACAAATATAGGTGTGGCACCATACCAGCAGCGTTATTGAGGAAGTTTGATGATCGGTTAAAGACCATGTTCCGGAAAATGTGATCAAAGTCAGCATTTCGGCGGTTGACGGCTTCCAAGTGTGCAGCCAAGTGACAGTTAACAAAGCACATTATCCGGTCGTACACTCTGATTCTCAAACCGACACCTCCCTGCTTGGACATTCATTCTAGCCACATTAGATCTATAGTAGTTAAATGTGTGTGTGTGCCTATTTTGAAGGCTTTTTTTTTTTTTTCTCTTTTTTTCCCCCCCTTCATTCTGAATGGGAAACATAGAGTGTGCCAACTGGTACCATGTCAAAAATCAAGGAAGACTTTACAAACCTTATTACCAATAGCACGACCAAGGCCACATGCAACTGCCCCAGCATCGATATCCCCAACATGTGTCCTAAGATTCTTTCTTACCCTAAACAAGAAATGCCATCTCAATGGAGGATACATTTAAAGTAAATTGCTTAAATGAAGAGAATAAGATATAAAGAAATGAAAGGCAATATTTGAATACTTCATAGAAAAAAAGAAAAAAAAAAAAAGAGTAAAATACACTCTCTATCAATGGTGTGATGGTCCGAACCATAAAATCATATTAAAAAAAAAAAAAGTATCATGCATTTAATGGCAACTTGATAAAGATCTAATAACAGCGACATACCACAGAGATATGACCAAGCCTGCTAGTTGCCTGGAACCCATGCGCTCAAAAGTTTTTCCTTCGTTTAAGGCCTTCCCTATATTGTCGAGCCACCATTGTCCAACTGAACTTCCTTCAAGCCCTACCTACAATTGGAAAAAATAAGTGATAAAGATCAATAGATTTAAAAAGACAGATGTGAAGGAACCATAGTGAAGAAGGAAGGATATACGTATATTTACAGTTTCTTTTGCCGCAGACATGGCAAGGAAACCCGCACCCATCTCTACTTCTTGCAATCCAATAACAACAATGCCAACATCCGGCACAGCAGAACCCAACCAGGACTTGAGTGAATCCTGAGAGGCTCTTCCTTGACCAACATTCCATGTCCCAACTAAAATTCTTACATTGTCTCTTTTGGTGTAGGACTTCTCTTTCGCTGCCAATTCGGAGCGCAATACAGTGTCAATAGGCCCCGGAGACGTGATGTTCCACCCGCGAATACCACCATGAGTAGCCAAGCTAAACACGTGACCATTTCCAACTGCCAATTTGATCACAGGACTGCTGTGAGCAACCCATCCTGCAATAACATTCCCTTCTAGGTCCAACACCTGAATGATGCCACTCACGTATCCTACATATATTCTTGTTCCAAAAGTGCAAAAGCACTGAACAGCGCAGGGATGGTGGTTAAAATCTTGCACGCGGTTTCCGTTTGCATCCCACTGGACCAACAAGCCATTTGTGCATCCACTCCACATCATGCCATCCGCTGTCAGCACTAGGGCTTCAGTTCTCTTGGTGTCCTCTACGAACGCGCCTGCGCCTCTTGTTGCAACACGGCGCACAGCATCTGCAGCTCCCATTATGGCATTGCGCGACCGTTGCAAAAAGCCGCCAGATTTCTCCTTTTTCGATACAGAAACAAATTTAACCTTCATCTCATCTTCTGCTGCAGCTTGATCTAGGTGGACAGAGGAGATGTCAACTCGGTTCTCAATCTGTCCTTCTATGTTAAACACCCTAATAAGCTCCCTTGAACGCGCATCCCTGACAAATTACAATCTTCTGCAATGTTAGATACACGTGCCCTGTACTTATGGGATTTGGTTGGTACCCATAATATTACTGATCTAGAATTAAATATTTATTTATATATAAAAAAGAAAAAGGCTGTAAACATAAATACCACAATGAGAAGGAGAGAGATCCAGCACACCAAACTTTAGCTCGAGCGTTATCTGCAACCAAACACTTGACGTCCTGAGAAGAAATGCTACAAACGCCATTAACGGTGACTTGGGCTCTAAGGTCTACGAATGACCTCTCCACCAGTAAAGCAGCCATGTATCTTTCCTCCGGTTTTAGAGACAGAGACTTCTCAATCGATTCCCAAGGCCATATCCTAATAACACCACCTTCAGAACCACTCCAAATATCACCTGCACCCACCCCCCGCCCCCCAAAAAAAAACAAAAACTAATATTACATCAGCTCGTCCTACATATCATGTCATAGATAGATAAACAAGATTCACTTCAGCCAAAAAAAAAAAAAAAAAAGAAAAAAAGAAGATAAAAGTACAATTACCATGGAAGGTCATAGCAACGGCGAGAACAGGACCGCGATGAGCGAGCCACGAAAGGCCTTCCTTAAAAGGAGGAGCCTGAGGATCTAAAGGCTGATCCATCCTCCAGGACCTAATCTTTCCATCCTTATGCCCACTCCACACCAGCCGGTTGCCGTTGTCCGCTGTCAAGGACATGATAGGAGACGTGTTGGCCGACTCATGAAACGGCGTAGCGTCCTCATCACCTCTAGTCACCCTCCCGCCGAGGCCACTCCCCGGCTCATATGCATCGTTGAGATTACACACACGCAAACCGCATTCATGCCCCGCCCACAGCTGCGTCTCCGAGCAGGCAATGTTCCTCAGGAACTTCCCCACCTATAAATATGAAATAATAAATCATGGCAAGTTTGTATTGTATCTGGATAATTGATAACATGTTACAAATTTTTAGGACACGGAGTGAGTGAGTCTGCTGCACCTGCGTCTCCCTCAGCGGATGTGGCCTCAGCTCTAAGCACGGGGGACGCCCTGGATGGACAGCAGCTCGCGTGGGGACCTTGAAAATGGAAGCGCTGCCGCCACCGCCAATGAACTCTGGCAAAGGCTGCAGGCAGCGGTGGTGAGGATCGAGATTGCCAAGAGCAGCGTCTGCGCAGAGAGTATGATCGAGGCGCTGATCGGAGGAGGTGCAATTAGGAAAGAACTCATCATCGTCAGAGGAGGCGTAGTAGTGATCATAATTGCTATGGATACTATTAGTATTATTGTTGTTATTATGAATTTGAGAGTCATCGAGGCTGTGGTTGCGGAGTTTTTGGTGGAGGTGCTTGTGGGCGGAGGTGGTGGCACGCAGCTGCTGGCTGTAGGATTGAGTCTTGCGCGGCGGAGGCACCGTGCTGCTTAGGCTGGCCAGTGCCTCCCTGTCGTCGTCTTCTACTCGCTCGTCCATGAATGGATCAGCCTAGAGAGAGAGAGAGAGAGAGAGAGAGAGTTTTGGAAAAATAATTTTGGAAGGAATTAAGGAAAAAGAAGAAAGATGCCTACAGAGAGAGAGAGTAAAAAATGAGGATGAGAGCGGAGACAAAGGAGATGGAGGTGACGGACAAGAATTGGTCACGGAATGCAATGGAACGAATGGAATGAATGAATGAATGAATGAATAGTATTTAATTAATTAATTAATAATTAATTTACTCTCCTCTTCTTGCTTCCAACCATCCACGTATGACGTACCCCCACAACACCCCACCCTTATTATCTCTATATGCTCTGCTTTGCATTTGCCATTGCCCCTTCTTTACCTTCCTCTTCTTTTTTTAGTTAAACTAATTAATTACTCTTTCTAGATTACCCAAAATAATCGCCTATGTCTTTGCCTCTTGTTTTGTATTGCATTTTTTTTTTCTTTTTTCTTTTTTCTTAAAAAAAAAAAAAAAAAAAAAAAACCAGAGAGCTTACCCAACAATATATTTATCTTTTATGCAACGGTATTTTAATATTCCTCACTCTTTCGAACGGCCTGAGAAGAGAGATCATGAAGATCCATTAGCATTACTGTCATTATTATTATTTTTTTATTTTTATTTAGACTGAGGGGCAAGGTGACCAAAAAAAAAAAAAAGCTCCCATGAAATAGAAACGTCGTCTTTAGAGCAGAGTCTCTGTTTCTGAAGAAAAACATCATACATTACATGTAATGTATACATGCTCTTCAAATTTAGGCCAGGTGATGAAATACAATCGTAGCCTAGCTGTTTTCCGAAAACGAAACATGAACCACCACGTCTGACCTTGAAATGATTTTCTGATTTCAGATTCAGGGTGCACACAAAAATAGCGAACCATATAGACAGAGAGAAAGGAAGGCTCTCTTATTTCTGATGCTCAAATATTATTTTGCTGTTGTTCTTAATTAAGACAAATGCCATACAGAGGAAAGAGGAACGAAATGTATAAAGAAGAAAGACTATCATTGCGAGTCATTAGTCGTTAGTCATTAGTCATAGAGCAGATTTGGTTACTATTGATGACCTCTTCCACCTTCCAAGCTTCTCTCTTCCCTGCGCAACACCAACCAATTGGTCAATAATGTAGTTTTGGTTAGTCAATTGAACCATCAACAAGACAACAACGTGTGTAAAGATAAACAGAAGACAAGGTATCCTTAGAAAAGCCAAGGAAGAAATACGATGAAACAACAAAAACCAAAAACATGTCTCATCACTCATAGCATCAATGCCTACGAACCATCCTTCCAATTTACAATCATCAGATGATCCTTGAAATTCCTTAGCCATCAGCGTTGAGACTCAAAGCCTAGAGAGAGAAGCTAGATATTCGCTTCTTTCAAAAATTAAAAACTGATTCAAGTTCCTGATTCTCCAAGCTACCAAAACCACTCTTCCACAATGCTTCAGCTGATTTACTCGAGTTGTCGCCCAAGGGCCTTAAGTACTACTACTACTAATATATATCCAGACACACACATATATGAAACACGTATGTGTGCTCATCG
Organism: Ficus religiosa; assembly: GCA_024759925.1. NCBI lineage: Eukaryota > Viridiplantae > Streptophyta > Magnoliopsida > Rosales > Moraceae > Ficus > Ficus religiosa. The sequence continues at coordinate 5,629 of JAFMPE010001666.1, read as the reverse complement.
TCATAAAAGTATAATAACTTTTCAATAGCAGATACAACTAGAAAAACCTCCTTTTTACACACCTTGCGAGGTCCAACAGCTAGTTCATTATCCATGATCAAGATTGCTTTAAAGCCCATTGGATGCAACAACTCTTCATAACTGCACAAATTTAAGAAATTATTCACACTAGATGCAAGTAAAGATTACCATTCTTTGCACAATAATTCTGTCGGTGAGAAAACAAGAAAGGATGGTTTGGAGCAGGAAGTTACTCTGAGACAGATACTTTGTAAGGCGGTCCACCAACATGGTCACTAATCTGCAACAAAATGAAATTAGTCTCTCTCCAAGTCTATCAGAAACCGCTTGAAAAATGCTAGAAATATTTGAGAGCTCAGAGATGGTTACAGGAAACATTAGTGTTATGAGTTCGCCATCTGGTTTTAAGATTTCCCCAATCCTCCGGGCCCACGCTGATCGTAAGTCAGGTTCAATCGCACAAAAGAACCTGTTCCAACTTCCAATCAAGAGTTAAGTAATGCAGAGTAAAATCGCAGTAATCTGAAACCCAAGTTTGAACTTACGTATAGTCAAAGATGAGATCAAACAAATCAGTTGGGTGCCAGGTGAAAAAGTCTGCCTTCAAAAAAGTAAAATAACTGGCATTCGGAAGCGAGGAGGATAGCTGCCTTGAACAGAAAACTAAGAATGAGATGTTTTGAGAGAAGGTAAGACTATGCCAAAATCAGTGTGCTTGGCTGGTGAAACTCAATGAACACTCTCGATGAATAATTGCATCTTGCGCATTACCTGTATGGCTTTGTTGATGGCATTTTCTGATACGTCCAATCCAACGACATAACGTTCAGGACCGGCAATTGCTACCACATCGTAACCCTGTCAAACAACTTTTGACTATCAGAGTTTAAGAAAAGCTTCTGATATTTAACTTGAATGACCTTACAAAAATGCTTTCAGTGAAAAGTATGTCTTTAGAAGAAAGCTTCTGATACATGCTTTACAGGCTCATCAATAATTGCATACTAGATACATACGTACTTAAATGATATATGTGTGCGTGCGTGTGTGTGTGTAAAGACAAAAGGAAAGGAAAGAGTAGGAAATGTAAAAGAGGTAACAATACATACAGAACCACAACCAGGGAGTAAAGTTCGGCCATTGGGAAGGGATGCAGTGCGATGGAGATGCAGAAGAAGAGGGGTCGGAGTCCCTAAATCCCAGGGGGTCAATCCTTGCTTCCAGCACTTCTCCCACCCACCTGTTTCAACAAGTTCATCATTAACTTTTTTCATATCATATCATATCATATCATATATAAATAACACAAAATAACCAGATAGTATTTACATTATTGGTATAGGTACAAAGTTTGGATCTTTTGCTGCCCAATTCCGCATGATATTAATGGGTATTCAGGCTTAACAACAATGAAAAAAAGGAGAAAAGTTTTTTTTTTTTCTTCTGGTACCTTGAGTGTCGGGGTCAGAATGTAGAAGTTGTTGAAGCCTGTCAACAGCAGGAGGAGGAGGAGTAGGAGGAGGAGAAGGAGTAGGATCCTTATGATCGTTGTCTGGGCTGTGCCTGTGCTTGTGGCTGTTCATCCTCGGTGATGAGATTTTTGAGATTCTATTCGTAATGTTTGTGTTTGTGGATGTTAACGGATAATTGTATTTGTATTTGTCAGTCAAAAAACCACCCACTGAATTTCTACATGGCAAACCCAAACCCAAACCCAAACCACCCAGATATCTCATCACCAAATCCCCTAATGAAAGCAGCTCCCTCCCTCCCTTCTTTTTCCCTTCCAATTTCCAATTTCCTTTTTAGCTTTCCATGGCGTCACTCATTCATTCATTCATTCCCCCATCTCCCGTGTTGTCTTTCTTCTTCTTCTTCTTCTTTTATTTTTTGCCCCCCTCTTCATTTTAATTTAAGAAAATTGAATATAAACAAGGGTTAATTGCATGGAACTCCTTGTATTAGGGAAGTTGTCACAGAATTGCCCCGAATTTTACTTTTTTTTTTTTAATACTCTTGGCCCCACAAACTTACAAAATAATAACATTTGGTATCTAAATATCTTGGTTTTCAGATGTTCTACAAGCCAATCTACACTTGTAAATCCATATATACATGTATATTAATATAGCACTAGATAATTAAAACAGATAGTCTTAGTACATCCCCAAATAAAAAAATCTAAATAACACACATATCATAGCGTAACCAGGCACAGAACCAACGTAGGCTCAGTGGTTTAGCCCCCACTTTTTTTTTTTTTGGCAAAAATTTGTGTGTTCTTTTTTATTATTATGCACAAAGCCCCCAATAAAAATTAAAAACTTATTCTTTTAACCCCATTATTCAATTTATTAAATTTTGATTTTAGTTATTAGCCCCGGCTAACAAGAATTTCTGGGTCCATCACTGATCGTAACAACCTATATTAGAATAAATAAATAAAACAACAGAAGAATAACTGTATATTATAAGAATAGCAAAATAGATAATGACATAATCATCTTTATTACCGGTCATCTTAATCATGATTTATTAACAAGGGTGATATTTCAACCATGGGTTTGTGTCGTATTAATGATATTAATAAAATCCAATGTCATAAAATGTGTTTGTCCAGTGATTTAATATGTCATTGTAATTACAAATGACCAACAGCCAAGAAATCTTAAAACAAAAAATATGTATTTGATATTCTTTGCCACCTTCAAGGAGTCTCGGCATTCGTTTGGCTCCTCTTATTCATATACTCAAATATTACTTGCACAATATTTACCATATTTATCTAGAAAAAATATGTTAGGTTAGACAAAGAATTATGCGGAGAGACATGATTCAAAAGAGTTGATTTTTGGCATCTTTCAGAAGTTTCTAGCATAAGGTCTCATGGACCGCAGAACACCTAAACGACGGTGCTGACATTACTGCAGCGTTTGACAAGGCCGTTGCTGATGGGGTAGATGTGATTTCAGCCTCTTGGAGCTATGAACCAATGTCGCTTCACTGCGATCCTTTAGCCAAAGGCATCTTTTGCTGCTATGAAGAAAGGCATAGTTGTTTCAACCCAGAGATTGGAACATTGCGGAATGGAATCCCATGGGTTTTGACCATAACAGCAGGTACCGTGGACCATTGGTTTGCTGGAATCTTCACTTTGGGAAATGGCTTGAATATTATGGGATGGTCTATACTTTTCCGGATAATAAGCACATGACTAGTGGTACATTTGGCAATCTGCCGCTAGTCTATGACAAAACCATATCAGCATGTGGCTCCTCTAATTTGCTTTCCCACACTCCATATGGCATTGTCATTTGTGACAAAGGGGACGAAGTTCATGTCCAAATAACTTTTGTTCTTGTCTCCAAATTGGCAGGAGCGCCTGACCTATATAGATTGAAAAGAATGCCTTGTCCATGAATTGCGGTGACATCAAAGGATGCAGCTGTCCTAATTTAACTACGTCGAATCTACAGACAAGCCCTTTGCTAGTATGAACTTCCAACGGACCTTTTTGGACAAGAAGCCCGCCCCTGTTGTGGCACCTTATGCTTCATGAGGGCCTTCTCAGATTGTGCCATATGTCTTAAAACCAGATGTCATGGCACCCGGATCGCTAGTTTTGGGTGCTTTTATTCCATCCAATTCGGTAGCCAAGAAAGGAACACGAGCACTCTTACAATAACTATAGTTTAGAGTATGGTACGTCTATAGCTTGTCCCCACATGGCAGGGGTGGCTGCGCTTCTGAAAGCTGTGCGACCAAAATGGAGCCCGGCGGCAATTACGTCTGCCATAATGACGACCGCGAGTTCTTTGGATAACAGTTATCATCCAATTCGGGACAGTTTTGACAACCTTAGCGCGTCGCCTTTAGCTATGAGATCAGGTCAGATTAACCCTAATAAAGCACTTGATCCGGGCTTGATTTATGACTTAACGCCGGAAGATTATGTGAACTTTCTATGCTCTATGAATTTCAATGCATATGAAATCTTTGGCATAACCGGGTCAACCGAGTATAAGTGCCAGTGCCATGATGATGGTAATTCAGCTCCAGCTCTTAATTATCCATCCTTCGTTGCGTTCTACAATGCCAAGGATAATGAAGAGATGAGGGTGGTTCAAAAGTTCCGAAGGAGATTAACGAATGTGGGAAAAGGCTTTGGGAGATACAAGGCTATAGTGACAACCCCAGAAGAAATTGAAGTCAGGGTGAGGCCAGAAATATTGGTATTTAACAAACCCAGTTTTGTTTTTTACCAAAAAAAAAAAAAAAAAAGCAATAAAAAAATATTAGTATTATGTTTCCATGTGTGAACTCAACATTATTAATTGATTTTTTTTTTTTTTTAAATTTTAACATCGTATTGGTTTTCAATAATGACCGTTGGATCATTTGCAAATGCAACCATACCCAAGCCAGCCCATGTTTATGAATGAGTATGAGGTTTTAGCTTTTTGTCTTAAACCCTAATTATATATATAGTTAAATACTAATTGCAAGCAAAACGGTCGTTTTTGTATTTCCGAGAAAACGCGGGAGGGAATCCAAATTATCTGTAGGGTGGGGTAATTACTGTTTGGGTCTCGAGAAAAATCCTCCAGATTGGAGGTCTCCATTCTTTACTTCCAAGTTTTCTGTTATTAAGAGGCTTTTAGAGAAAGCGATTGGTTGCTCCGCTAAACTACTAAAATTCAAAGGTAACGCCAATTGCCGACCCATGACCGCAAAAAATTCTTCTCATCTTTACTTCTCATCATCAGAATTAGGGCCTTTTTTTTTTTTTTTTTTTGTAATTGTAATCTCAAGTGAAAATATAGAATTATAATTGTTTCATTTCAATCCCAAAAAAAAAAAAAAAATCAAAACCCCTTTCTTCCTTTCTGTTATAGTCAATTTCAACGAAAAATCAATGGAAATCTGAAAATTTGAAAATGTAAATTAGAAAGTGACATTTTATTTTCATGTATGTCATGTGGAAGCAGAATATAGAAGAAGAGTAGAAGCCAAAAAAAAAAAAGAAGGAATGGGAGTTATAAAAGAAGGAAGAGTGACAGGGGTTGTACCAAGTAGGGAAGCGTTTGCAGTTCACTATCCCGGATACCCTTGTTCCATCTCTCGTGCTGTTGATACTCTTGGTGGTCTTCAAGGTCTCCTTAAGGTCCTTTCCTTTTCCTCATCCATAACCCAACAAATTTACAATTTATCAATTCAAGCTCTTTTGTTTCCCTTTCAATTTGAATATACCAGATTGCGTGTGTGTGTGTGTATTAAGCTATTAGAATTCCTATTCCTAAATCTGGTAAACATTTGAAAGAGAATTGGATTGTTCTCATAAATTCCACTTTCTTGTAGATAAAAACTAAATAAACACTCCAAATGGGATCATTCCAAAACCCTCCCTTTTTCCCTTTTCGTCCCAATTACAATTTCGTAAACATGCCTTTAGTTGAGATTAGAAAAGTAGTTGTCACACACAACTTCCAACTCCAACTTATAAAACTACAGGAAGAGAGAGAGAGAGAGAGAGAGAGAGAGAGAGAGAGAGCTTCAAAGCTACATGTCTGCATCTTTATTTGCTCTTCTTCTTCTTCTTCTTCTTCTT
>JAFMPE010001555.1:0-16607 GCA_024759925.1 Ficus religiosa | reverse complement strand
ATTAGGCATAGATAAATTCCACAAAAAAGTCCACCACTTGGCATATGACGGCCCATTCTCAGAGGAACTCCCCCGAGACTGATTAAAAATCGCCCTATAACAGGAACGAACTGTGAACATACCTTGAGAATCAAACCACCAAGTGAGTTTATTAGGTGTGCCAAATTTGCTCACCGGGATGGAAGAGACCAGCTCCACATCAATCGGCCACAAATGCTCCTGAAGCGCTGCTACATTCCACATTCCACATTCCACTATGAGAATCAAGCAAGTCCGAGACCTTCAGATGTCAAGCAATAGCTGGTGGGATCGTTACAGCCTTGAAAATATAAGGGCAAGGAATCCAAGGGTCGTCGAAGACTCGAATAATCCTTCCATCGCCCACCCTCCACTTCAAACCTAACTTCAACGCTTCCCTCCCCAAAAGCAAACTCCTCCACATATGAGATGGTTTATGACCCAAACCGGCTTCCAAAAAATCCCTATAAGAGAAATACTTACTCTTGAGGACGCGAGCCACTAGCGAGTTCGTATGTTGAAGAATCCTCCATCCCTGCTTAGTAAGGAAGGACTGATTAAAAAGAGAAAGATCCTTAAAACCCAGTCCCCCTTCACATCATTTGGGCATACAAAGACGATCCCAGCCCCACCAACGGAGTTTTCGCATCCCCCCCCCCCCCCCCCCAACCAAAACCTAGCTACCATAGATTGTAATTCATGGCAAAGGGATTCCGGAAGTTTAAAAACTCCCATGGTATGGGTGGGAATAGCCGTGGCCACTGCTTTAATTAAAACCTCCCTACCACCAATAGAGAACAGCTTCCGTCTCCACAAATGAAGCTTTTTCCAAATCCTTTTGCTGTGTTGAAAGTACTAAGTTTACTTCTTCCAACAAAAGATGGCAGCCACAAATAAGCATCGTGAGCGGCTGTTGCTCCCAAACCCAGGCAAACTTGAATGTCATTCCTTCTAGCCTTGACCACATTGGGGCTATAACTAACGGCTGATTTGTTGAAATTAATCACCTATCCTACGCCTTGCTCATAGATAGCCAGCAGCTCCTTAAAACTACGACAGTACTCTATATTAGCCTTGCAGAAAATCAGGATGTCATCCGTAAAAAACGAATGACTTATACGAGGGCTACATCGAGAACAAGCAAAATCCGAAAGCTTCCCACTGCCCACATATTGATTAATCAAACTTGAGAGACCCTCAGCGCATAGGAGGAACAAGTAGGGTGAAAGCGGGCAGCCTTGGCGAAGCCCCCTCCTTGGTTTAAGCTCTCCAAAAGACACTCCATTAACCAGAAAAGAAAACCTAGACGTCATGATACAATCCATTACTACCCCCACCCATCTATCTAAAAAGCCCGTCTTCTTCATCATAGCCTCCAAGAAACTTCACTCCACGCGGTCGTAGGCCTTGCTCATATCTAGCTTCAGGACCATCCAACCTTTAGAGCCATTATTCTTCATTTTCAGCAAATGCATAATCTCAAAGGCCAAAATAATGTTATCCGAGATTAACCTCCCCAGGACAAAAGCACTCTACGACTCCTAAATGATGGATGAAATCTTTTTCAATCTATTAGCTAGTGTTTTTGTGTTGAGTTTATAAATCACATTGCATAAGCTAATTGGCCGATAGTTAGACACTTTATTTGGATTCTTTACTTTCGGGATAAGAAGGAGAAGAGTAGCATTCAGACTTCTAACTGAGGTCTCGCCTTGTAAAATTCTCAACCAAGTAGCAGTTACCTCCTTTTTAGCAGTTGCTCAGTTGCGTTGAAAAAATGCAACGTGGAACCCATCCGGCCCAAAGGCTTTGGTTGGTCCCATTTCCCAAAGAGCTTCCCCAATTTCAATCTCCGTGAAGGGCGTCAACAATCTCCAATTCATTTCGGGGGTTATGCAGGGTTGTACACAATCAACAGTCTTCAAATCCTCCACGCTGGGCCCTATAGATTCGAAAATATCTGCAAAGTACTCTTCTATGATCCGCACCACTTTCACCTCGGAACCCCTCCAAACCCCATACCGATCCTCCAAGCCACGAATCTTGTTTTTCTTCAAGTGTTGTGAAGCCTTAAAATGGAACCAAAAAGGTGTGTTTGTCACCTGCTTTTAGCCATTTTGAGCAATACCTCTTACGCCAATAGTATTCCTCCACTAAAAACAACTCATCTAGCTCCTTTTCTAGCTCTCTGATCTTCATTAACAGCTCTTTCGATCATGGTCCATTGTCAAGACCAGCCAACCTCTTATGTAATCCAACCACCTTTCTTGGGATTACACCAAATTGCCTCTTACTCCACATGGATAATTCTGAGGCACAACCTGCAAGTTCATCGTTTAAGGACTCCGGGGTGCCGTTAAAACAATGGAATTGCCAAGCCGCTGAAATCACCTCCGCACACTCCTCGTCCTTCATCCACCACGAATCATATCTGAAAGCGATCTTCCGCCCACTCTTTCCCCTGCTGGTACGATCAATTGGATTCAGAACAAGATGGCGAACCTGATGATCTGAACCCCATAAATCGATATGACAGTTTGTAGCCTTTCCAAACAAGCTTCGGTAATTGCGAGATACTATCAACCTATCCAGCCGCTCCAAAATAATCTCATCGTCACCTATTTTGTTGTTCCACATGAAGATGGTCCCCGAGAAAACTAAATCAAGCAGATCACGGTGCTCAAGACAATCCTAAAAAAGAAGTATTGAGCAGTGTGGAGTTGGGTTTCCCCCGACTTCTCATCCATACTCAAAATCTAATTAAAATTCAGCACTTTTTTTGCATGTGTGGAGTTGCATGTAGTCCTTTTATTTCAAACAAAATCTAATTAAAGACTCGGACATACTCAAACAATGTAGTCCTTTTTTTTCACTCGTTTTCATGGCATTTGAAACAACCTTTGTGTAGCCAGCAATTCCTCACTTTGATGGTCATTATGATCATTGGAGCATGCTGATGGAGAACTTCTTGAGGTCCAAGGAGTATTGGCATGTTGTTGAATCTGGAGTAGCAGAGGTAACAGCCAGAGTTGTGTTGTCGGATATGCAGAGAGTAGAGTTGGAGGCATTGAAGTTGAAGGACCTTAAGGCAAAGAACTTCCTTTTCCAAGCCATCGATCGGGCAACCTAGGAGACAATTCTTAGCAAAGACACCTTTAAGTAGATATGGGACTCCATGAAGAAGAAGCACCAAGGGAATACTAAGGCAAAACAGGTGCAACTTCAAGGACTTCGGAAGGAATTCGAGAATTTATGCATGAAGACAGGAGAATCTATTGTTGACTATTTTTCAACAATGACTATTGCCAAAAAGATGAGGATCCATAGCGAGAAGATGGAGGATGTCACAATCATCAAAAAAATTCTTCAATCGATGACGCCGAAATTTAATTTTGTTGTCTATTCTATAAAAGAATATAAAGATCTTCATGCACTTTCAATTGACGAATTACAAAGCTCTTTGTTGGTTCATGAGCAGAAAGTTTTCCAGCATGAGAAAGAAGAACAAGCTTTCAAGGCAACAACCAATCCCAAAGGTCCTAGCCATGGAAAAGGAAAATGGAAGGACAAGAATAAACACCACAAAGCAGATGGGGATTATGCAGCTGACTCCAATACGAAAGCAAAAGGTCATGGCAAGTCGAATGTTGAATGTTTTCGATGTCATAGGTATGGTCATTATAAGTTTGAATGTAGGACTAATCTCAACAAAGATCATGCTGCAAAATCAACTTTTGCAAAGAAAGAAGAAGAAGTCTCTTTCTTAATGGCTTGCCATGCGAAAGAAGATGTTCATCAAAACATGTGGTACTTAGATACTGACTGCAGCAATCATATCTGTGATGAAAAATCTGTATTTTCAGACTTGGATGAATCATTCCGCAACACTGTGACGTTGGGTGACAAATCTTCAGTTTATGTCATGGCAAGGGCAATGTTAAAATCCACACCGAGAAGAATTCTACGCAGATTATTTCTAACGTTTTCTTTGTTCCAAACTTGAATACCAACTTTCTTAGTGTTGGTCAACTCCAAGAGAAGGGATATGATATTTCTATTAAAGATGGAGTTTGTCGCATTCAAGATAAAAAAAATATTGGGCGTAATTGCTCAAGTCAACATGACAACAAATTGGATGTTCCCTTTTGTATCTTGACAACATTACTCAATCATGCTTCTCTGCAAGAGTGAACGATGAGGCATGGTTGTGGCATTTTTGCTACGGACATCTGAATTTTGGTGGTCTAAACATGCTACAGCAGAAGAATATGGTGACGGGTCTTCCACAAATTCAAATTCCTTCTCAACTTTGTGAAGAATGTGTTGTTGGTAAACAAGATCGAGACAACTTTCTAAAAGGAAAATCATGGAGAGTGAAGAAGGTGTTGGAGCTGATTCATTCAGATATATGCGGGCCTATTAATCCGACATCGAATGGTGGTAAACGTTATTTTATAATGTTCATTGATGATTATAGTAGGAAAACTTGGGTTTTTTTTTTTTTTTTTTGCAACAAAAGTCTGAAATCCTTTCAGCTTTCAAAAACTTCAAGCGCTAGTCGAAAAAGAAGCAGGGATGCTCATAAAGATTCTTCGTAGTGATCGTGGTGGAGAATACAATTCACAGGAATTTGTAAATTTTTGTGGGGACTATGGAATTCAAAAGCAGCTTACAACAGCTTAAACCCCGTAGTAAAATGGCGTTTCGGAGAGAAAGAATCATACAATCTTGAACATGGTGTGGACTATTTTGGCAAGAAGTGGTATTCCAAAATGTTTTTGGCCAGAAGATGTCAATTAAAGCATTCATGTACTAAACAGAAGGCCCACATTTGTTGTTTAGAACATGACACCTGAAGAAGCTTGGAACGGACGAAGACCAAATGTCAACCACTTTAGAATCTTTGGTTACATTGCATATGCCCACAATCCATATCAGAAAAGAAGAAAGCTTGATGACAAAGGAGAAAATTGCATTTTTCTTGGTGTTAGTGAGCAGTCAAAAGCGTACAAATTGTACAATCTTGTCACCAAGAAAATTTTCATTAGTCATGACGTGATTTTTTGTTGAAGAGTGGTTTTGGATTTGGGATAAAAACAATACAGAACAACAAATACATGCTGATTTTGATGGAGAAAATGGAGAAGAAAGGCAGTAGCCTTTGGAGAATGCACAACCTGTAGAAAGCGAATAGCAACTAGCAGTCAATCAAAGCATTACAATTGCTGAAACAAAGGATGAATAATGACCTCGACAAGTTCGAAGAAGACCTGCATGGATGGAGGATTATGAGGTAACAAGAATCGATTAATCTGAGGATCCATTTACCCATTTTGAACTTTTTTTAGATTGTGATCCTGTAGCCTTCGAAGAAGCTATTAAAGAACTAAAGTGGAGAAAGGCTATGGATGCTGAAATTGCTACCATTGAAAGGAACAACACTTGGGAGTTGACAGAGCTTCCAAAAGGGCAGAAGACCATTGGTGTTAAGAGGGTGTACAAGACGAAGCTAAAGGAAAATGGTGAAGTTGATAAATACAAGGCACGCTTAGTTGCTAAAGGCTACAAGCAAGAGTTCAGCATTGATTACAAAGAATTTTTTGTTCCAGTTGCAAGACATGATACAATTAGATTGGTGATCTCAATGGCAGCACAAAATTTATGGCCTATCTTTTAGTTGGATGTGAAGTCAGCCTTCCTATATGGAGACTTGGAGGAATAGGTATTCATTGATCAATCTCCTAGTTATGTGAAGTTTGGTAATGAGCATAAAGTTTATAAATTAAAACAGGCACTATATAGATGCTTATTTTTCTAAGGATGGGTTTTCAAAAATGTTCATATGAACATACACTTTTTGTCAAAATTGGAGATGGAAGAAAGATGCTCGTTGTTTGCTTACATTTTGATGATTTAATTTACATTAGAAATGAGAGTGCCATGTTTGAAAATTTTAAGCAATCTATGATGCTTGAATTGGATATGTCTGATCTTGGAATGATGCACTATTTCCTTGGCACAGAAGTTATGTTTTTATGTTGGGTCCAGGGGCTATTTCATGGTCATCAAAGAAGCAGCCAATTGTCACTTTGTCAACTATTGAGGTTGAATTTGTTGTTGCAACTTCTTGTGCTTGTCAAGCTATTTGGCTGAGAAAAATTATTGAAGAGCTACATTTTAAGTAAGACGAAGCAATTGCAATTTATTGTGACAACAGTTTAGCAATAAAGCTTTCCAAAAATCCTGTTCTACATGCAAGAAGCAAGCATATAGATGTGAAGTTTCACTTCTTAAGGGACATCACGAAGGAAGGAATCATTGATCTCATTCATTGTAGAAGTGAAGATCTAGTTACTAATATTTTTACCAAGTCCCTCAAGTTGGCTGCGTTTCAGAAGCTAAGAAAGCTACTTAGTGTTGACAAGCTGGAATTAAACTGAATATTTGCAAACTTTCAGTTTAAGGGAGGGATTGTTGAATAAAGTAGTTATTATGTCCGAGTCTTTGGGCTATTTCTGTTGGTCACATTGTTTATTTGTTAGTTTAGCGGGGTCTATTTTTTATTGAGTAGTGACAGCCAGCCTTTTAGTAAAGTTGTTGAAAAAGTGGCCCACATTTTCTACTTTGTTAGTTTAGTGGTTTTAGTAGTCAAATGTGTTACTTTCTTTATTTGTTTCCGTTATGTAATTGCCTTAAAAAGGCTATTTGTTTAATGGATAAGAGTACTACAGAAAAACTTCTATTCCTTGTGTTTTTACTTTATTTTGTCTTTTGCTCTCAATTTTTTGTAACAAGATCAATAGGAGAGTCAGAAGGTCCTCTAAGCACCGTAACAAAGATTAAGTGTGATGACAATGTATCCTCTCCAAGACCCTATAAATGCCAGTAAAACACCAAACCCGTCCACCTCCATCAGTAACCACAAAATTTATATTCCCTTTTGAATAACGCTGCACTGCTACATCCCATTCATTACTCCAAAGAAGAATCAGGCCTCCACTACGGCTCTCAGAGTCAACATGAAAACTATTCACAAACCCTAACTGACGACCTAGATTACGAGCACTATACCCCTAAAGTTTTGTCTTTGACAAGAAGACAAGTTGAGGAGATGTAGTACAAAGAAGTTTTCGTACCCTTTTAAACACACGAGAACTTCCCAAACCCCATGCATTCCAACATATGAGACTCATAATGCCGCCGATTCGTGAAAACATTAGAGATATCCCCAAAAATTTTCCTTTGCTTCTATTCCAATATCCCCATGTCACTAAACCCCATATCATTAGAGATATCCATAAAACAATAGTGTCCAGCCGTGTTTACGCACGACAGCAAACACCATAATAAAATAATGTTATTTATGTAGCACAGCAACGCTATGCCATTTACACTACATAAAGGAAGATAAAAGTTGGGAATGAAACTACATGTTTAAACTTAAAATTAGTATGAAGGTTGACATAATGAAATGCCCCTTTTCCCACAGTCGTTTTCACTGACATAAACATCAGCAAACTTCCTTGGCAACACGTAGTTTTATTGGAACAAAATTCTAAAGAAGACATGACACATTGTTTTAAGTTTGATGACAGGGAAACAAAAAAAGAAAGAAAGAAAGAGAGAGAGAGAAAGAAGTTTAATGACAGAAATTATTGTTTGTCGTCTTTATCTCAGATGATAGCAAAAACGAATGAGATCGTTTTTTAATTTACTACAATAATTTAGCTTTACGACAACAATTACATAGAGCCAAAAGTTGTTTTTTCTTAAACCTCAATGACAACTAGACGAATATGCATCTTTTTTGTACTCAAATGACAAAAGCACAACCTTTTTTTTTACAGTGACGACACCGACATATCGTGACTTTGCCAGCAAACCCGCGTTTTATTCTTGAAAGGCTTCTAACGATTGGGGAAATGGGTTAAGTGTAGTGCTGTGCTTTTGCTCAAAGGTTTTATTTGATAACCCGAGTCTTAGGAAAAGAGTTGAAGAGCTCGTCGCTCAACCCTGCCATCGCTTACTAAAACATATCATTTGTTGCTATGTTAAGCTCTCTAAGAATCCCATGTTATAAGCAATTCTAACACAGTTTATTATATGGTTTAGTAATTAAGTTGTAGTAATTACTACATTTGTTTATAATAATGTTAATGTTGGCATAAATGTGATGGTTTACTGTGGTCCCTCCTATTGAAACTCAGGGATGCCACTTTCCTTCAGCAACTTTAGGTACGTTCTTCAAAAGCTTATTATTAATTAATAACTTGGGCTAAAGTTACTAACCAAATTGCTACTTTTGATAATCAGCTTATTATTAATTAATAACTTGTTGGGCTAAAGTTGGATTTTGATAATCAGCTTTAAATTTTACTTGGAAGTTGAATTGCTTAGAGGGGAAGGTCATTAGATGTTCTATGGTATGTAAAAACTAATTAAGTGCATTTGGTATGAGAGAAAAGTGGAAGGAATGAAAGGAGTAGAGGGACTAGTGAAATGATTTTGACATTTATGATGTTTGATGAAAGAGAAAAGATGAAGGACTAGATTAAGGGAGAAACTCCAAATCCTACAAAGTATTCTGATATTGATCTTGTCAGTTAGGATGGAAAGAAATTTTCTCTTTATTGAATTTAAAACAAGTGTTGTACAGTACATTACATAGAGGGAAGATACGTAGTGTATCTCTACCTTCCTATTTCTTAGAAACTAACTTAACAAAAAATATACAGTATCTACATATTTGAATTTCATATTGTAACAGAATATCTAATCTACGTACATTTACACTTAACTTTCAAATCCTAACTTCTTCAACACTCCCCTTCCAATTGGTGTGTAGATATCGATTAAGCCCAACTTGCTGATTAGATGTTTAAAGTTAGATCTAGCAAGTCCTTTGGTTAGGTTGTCAATGACTTGTTAAGTTGTTGGAACAATTGGCAAGCAGATTTACCTAGCTTTAACTTTCTCTTTTATAAAGTGGCAGTCAATCTCAATGTGTTTAGTCCTATCGTGCTGAACCAAATTGTGAGTGATGCTTATTGCTACCTTACTGTCACAATTGAACTTTATGGGGTGTTTTGCCATTATTCTTAATTCCGTCAAAACTCTGCTTAGCCAAATGATTTCACATATCCCTTGTGCTGTGGCTCTAAATTCTGCTTCAGCGGTGCTTCTAACAATGACACTTTGCTTTTTACTCCTTTAAGTTACCAGATTTCCCCATACAAATGTACAATAACTAGAGGTGGACCTTCTATTAGTAACCAAGCTAGCCAAATCCGTGTCTATGAATACTTCAATACTTCATTGATTGGTTTTCTTAAAAAATAAGCCTCTTCCTGAAGTGGCTTTCAAATATCTCATAATCCAATAGACTATTTTAAGATGTTCTTCGTATGGAGCATGCCTAAACTGACTCACCATACTGACTGCGAAAGCAGTATCAGGCCGAGTATGGGATAGGTAGATTAGCTTGCCCACAGGTCTCTGATATTTTTCTATGTCAACTAGAGCTCCCTCACCTTTTTCCCGAAGCTTGGCATTAGGATTCACAGGAATCTCTAAAGGTCTCCAACCACTCATTCCAGTCTCCTTTAAGAGATCTAGAATGTACTTCCGTTGTGAAACAATAATTCGTTTTCTTGACTGTGCAACCTTCATACCAAGAAAATATCTCAATGATTCCAAGTCATTGATCTCAAACTCGTAAGACAGGCTTTTCTTTAATCTATCCATCTCCACCATATTATCTCCTGTAAGGATGATATCATCCACATATACTATTAAAATTGAAATCTTTCCTTTAGGAGAGAACTTCATGAACAATGTGTGATCTAACTGTCGCCGAAAGTATCCTTGTTTCTTCACCGAGCGAATAAATCTCTCAAATCATGCTCTATGAATTGTTTAATCCATGTAAGGACTTTTTAATCTACACACCTTCGAGCCAAACTTATCTTCAAATCTAGGAGGAACATCCATGTACACTTTTTCTTCTAGATCACCATTAAGGAAGGCATTCTTGACGTCAAGCTACTACAGTGTCTAGTCTAAATTAACTGCAATTAAAAAAAGCACACTCACAGTATTCAATTTACCTACTGGTGCAAATGTCTCGGAGTAGTCAATGCCATAGGTTTCCCTTTGGCCACCAGTCTTGCCTTGTACCTCTCCACAGAACCATTTGAGTTGTACTTTATTGTAAAAATCCACTTGCAGCCAACAGTGGTCTTCCCATATGGTAAAGTTACTGCCTTCCAAGTATTGTTCTTCTCCAAATCTCTCATCTCTTCAAGCTGCTTCCTTCCATTTTGGAGTTGCTAGATCCTCTTGTACATTCTTAGGAATCTCGACACTAGACAATTGTGAAGTGTGATCATAGGACACAAACTTGGATAAAGGATGTTTAGTACAAGACCTAACACCTTTTCGAAGAGCAATTGGAATATTGGGACTTAAGGACTCAGTTTAGTTATTTGACTGATATAAGGGATTGCTTGATACGAACTCTAGAGTTTGGTTTACCCTCAGTTTACATTCATGGCCATGCTGCAGAGTTAGGATGTTTTCCCTTTGTTCTCAGCTCTTCTTTTAGTAGACAATCCCTTCCCAAACTTTGTTATGTGCCTTGTTTCCATTAGCTATTTCTTTTTTATTTTGTTCGTTTACTGGCATCTCGAATGCCTGTCTCGGTTTCTTAGAATTTGAAACGTTATTTTCCAAATAGGGCTTTGGGTCTAAGGGAACTTTAAAAACGAATTCATTACCCATGCTCATGTTTTCTTATGTGCCTAAAACCGATTCACTTGGACTCAGGACTAACATATTGTTATGACTGGAAAATTCATGGCATTAATTTCTAAGTTAAATAGAAATTAAACCGTGATTTTTCTGTATTAAAGATGTAAATTCTTGTAATTTTTTGTTACAATATGTATCTATGCCACTAGTTATTTTGTTCAGTATGCAAGGAATTTGGGAATTTACGAAGTTTCCATAAAGATCATATATATAAAAAAAAAATGATCATGAAAATCCCAATAAAGAATGTCAAGTCCGTTATACAACTTTATCATGTAAAGAAGTGGAATTTACAATTATTTCTGAATCAAATTACAATAGTCAGAATTTAATTCTGAACTGTAAAACTGATTAAAAAAAAAGTTTGTTTGTCTTCCATATAAGTTAAACACAAGAAGGGAGAGAAAGAAGCAATTTTCTCTTGATCACAAAGAAAGAAACATCGGGAGACAGAGAAGTAGAAGAAAAAAAGAAAAAAAAATTATTCCTCCAAATCTTCAAGCTTGATTCTCTAGCAAGTTTTTATTCAAGAAATCAAAGTGTCTTAGCAGTCATAAAAGATAATAAATTTGTAAAATTTTATGTTTTTTTAGTCTTATCTTGAGAGATTTCTATTCTAAGAAATGGAAATTCTATTGTCTAGTCACTACCAAGAAACCAAAGGATTTTCAAGGAGATGCAACTAAGCAAAATATAAATTTGAAGGAAGCTAGGTAAGATATTCAAAATTTTTTTTTTTTAAAGTTTGATTATGTGATTTTAAAAAAATAAAGGGATGAATATATATATACACACACACAGATATATATATATATATATATTATTTCATTGATGGACTTGGTTTAATGAATTATTTGGGAATCATGAATATGTACATGTTATGAAATTTTTCCATGCTTGTATGATTAGTTAATGTTGTGGTTTGAATTTTTTAGTCGACAGTAATGAAACTAATGATGTATCATGTGATTGAAATGGTCATGGTACAAAAAACAAACTTTTTAAATAAAGTTTGTAGTTTAATAAATAAAAAATTGACAACTTTTGTTGGTGTGTTGCTCATGAATGTATTTTAGTGAGAAAGTTTGATGTATGTATATAAATATGAAAGTTTATTCTTATTTTAGACTTTGGAATTCTTGCAAAAGATGCATATGATAGGAAAATAATTAGTGCAAGTTTTATGTGGAAAAAGTGTTAGATGAGTACTTTTCGAAAAGAAATTGATAAAATGAAGTAAAATGAAGTAAAAAGAAAAAGGTACACAAACAAGTTGTGGTTTTTTTTTTTTTTTTTTCAAATAAATGGAGGGTAGTGAATTGCTATAGTTTTTTTTTTTTTTTTTTTTTAAAGAAACCCAAAAATATGTGATCTAAATTGGTACAAGGGACTATAATGAAAGGATTTTCAGTTTTGGGGCCAAATGCAAAAACGAACAACTTAAAAGCCATAATTTGAGCCATGAATTTCCAGTTCATAACTATATAGTATAAAAAGTAGGTTATATCAAATGAACCAAAAATGAAGTAGAAACGCTAGAAGGACTTAAATGTCAAAATTATGTTAAAAAAAAAAAAAGGGAAACAGACTTGTAAACTGGATGTTTCAGTTAAATTACTTATAGGCCAAGGGGTATAACAACAAAAACAAAGGAAAGCCCAATCGGAGTTAAAATGAAAATTTTGTCAAAAATTGGGGTAAAACGGGAATTTCTTAAAATTGTTTGAGATCTATTTTTATACTAAAAAGGTGATTTTTCTGTGTTGTTTAAGTAGAAAGCAAGATATAGAGAATTTAAAGCAAACTACGTGCAAAACAGTAAGGGGGAAAAAAAAGAGTGAAAGAAATTAAAGTTAAATATTTAACAAAAGAAATATTCATAAGAAAAATGATCAGTTTAAAATACTGCTCTAACTATCGGGTGTCACTTAAATCAGGACACAGTGCTGACGGTGTACTAGAGCGAGGTCGATTGACAGAAAATCTTAGTTTATCGAATTCCTGTAAGTATATATCTCACCTACAACATAAAACTATGAATGCTTGTTGTATTGGTGTGCATATGTGGTGATTTATGTGCCAATTACGTAAATATGATTATGATGCCTCAATGTTTATGTTATTCAAATATTTTTTTATGATATTGTGACATGTCATATTTGCATGATCACTCACCTAATTACATGAGGCTAATGAAAGTGAAATGTTAGAAAAGTGTCATACCAACCTCCACTCAGGTCAGGTAAAATTCATGAACGATCTATGTATGACCTTAGGCACAACTAGAGGGTCGCTCCCCCAACTCTCCAATGGTCGCGCATACCTGGTACGTACACAACGGGGCCCAATAAGTTTTGAAGCAAAAGAGTAAAGAATTTCATAAAATGTCATGCTAATTATTCATGCATTGTGAGATTTATATTTGTACTTGCTGGACGAAAGCTCATTTAAGAAATTTATATTGTAAGTAATATGGGTAAGAAACCCGTGATCAACTAAATCGATGAATAGACAAGACAGATGATGTGACAATGGAGAAAGAAGGTGCATGGATAACACTTCATTTAAAAAAAATTCCACAACTTAAAAATTAAAAAAATAATAAAATTTAAAAAAAATGAAATGGTTTGTAATATATGGTACTATGATACTTTACTTATGCTTTTCTCTAATACCTTATGAATAGTTATCTAATAGATAATGAGTTTAACAAGTAATAAGTAAAAAAATATATATATATCCCTAAATTTTGGAAATTAAAATGATAAAAGTTAAGTTTACGTATGTATTTTGATAGCTCCTTTTTAAGGAGGGGTTGTCACACACATCTTCACAATTATTCTCCTCCTGAAGATGAGTTTCACCAATAAAGGATTTGTTTTCAAAAAAGGTAATGTCCATCGACACACACATTTTTTTTGGAATTTGGATCAAAATACTTTAGATGGAGAATATCCAAGAAACACACACTTATTGGCTTGCGGTTCAAAATTTTCCTTTATTTGTGTCGTGGTTGTGTACAAAGGTAGTGCAACCGAATATTTTCAAAGGCAAATCAGCAGACTGCCATGTGGATGGAAAAAGAGTTTTGAAAACATGGATAGGAGTTTGAAAATTTAAAACCTAGATGACTTTTATTAATTAGTTATGTAGCAGTTAAAATACCCTCCCCCCATAAATACTTAGGAACGTTTGTTGAAAACAGTAAAGATCGAGCAACTTCTAATAGATGTTTATTTTTCCGTTCAGTAATTCCATTTTGATGAGGTGTATCAACACAAGAGCTTTGATGAAAAATACTATTTTCAAGAAAAAAAAAATTTCCCAAGACCGTGGTAAAATACTTCCTTCCATTATCACTTCGAAAGACCTTAATTTTGATTTGAAATTGTGTCTCAATCATTTTGTAAAACTTTTTGAAGACTTGAGCCGCCTCTGATTTGTCCTTCAACAAAAACACCCAACAAAGTCTAGCATGATCATCCGTGAAAATGATAAACCAGCATTTGTGAGAGAGTGTACTATCCTATTTGGACCCCAAACATAACTGTGAATATTAGAAAATGGTATTGAAGGCTTATAAGGTTGAGATGGAAAAGAAGAACGGTGATGTTTTGCTAATTCACAAACTTCACATTGAAACAAAGATTGATCTTTATTAATCCACAATTTTGGAAGCAAAAATTTCAAATACCTAAAACTAGGATGACCTAATCGAAAATGCCAAAATAAAATATCCTTATCATTGGAAACAGAATTAGATTCAAAGCAAGTATATTGTAATTGAGATTGTCATCTCAATTCCGATCGATCATCGAAGAAATAGAGGCCCCCACTCTGTCTAGCACTGTCGATCGTCTTCCCTGAGGTCAAATCCTAAAACTTACATCTAGAAGAAAAGAAATTAGCATGGTAATTTTGGTCATGAGTTAATTTACTGACAGACAATAAATTGCAAGATAGTTTTGGAACATGGAGAACATAATAAAGAGTTAGGGACGGTGAGACAACAATGCACTCTTTTCCTGCAATGTCCGAAAAAGAGCCATCTACTATTTCAATTTTATGATTTCCTGCACATGGGCTATAGGACGAAAACAATTGAGACGAACCAGTCATATGATGAGTTGCATTGGAATCGATTAGCCAAGACAACTGGAATTGACACTGACAAGAGCGGCAATAAGGTAATTACCTTTATGGGCTAAAGAACATAAGGGATTGGATTGAGAATATTCTAGAAGTTTGTACAGTTGGTCTATCTACTCCTTCGTGAAAGGAAAGCCACTTGAAGAAGACTGCTGCTCTTGATCCGAAACACCGGCTTGAAAGTCACATCCTTCACCACCTTGCTTTTTCTTCCAATTCAACGGCTTGCCATGAAGCTTCCAACAGTTTTCACTTGTATGCTAGGGGCTTTTGCGGTGATCACACCGGGGCCAATTAGATCTATTAACGTCCTTCCTACCCTCATTAGAAGATCCTTTTGAGACCAGGGCAGATGATTTTGAATTAGGAGTAATAACTTTTGGGTTAGAGTTGCCAAGCATAACAAATTGCTGTCTTTTTTCTAATCAAACCTCCAAGAAGACTTCACGAATTGATGGCAACAGTTTTTTTTCCAAGAATCCGACCTCGCACCTCGTCTAGATCCTTGTTGAGTCCCACCAAGAAAACAAATACCTTGTCATTCTCCTCTCATCACATGTGCCGAACACTGTCACTAGCACACTCCCACACATCATCATAGCATATGTTGAGTTCCTATCACAAAGTTATCATCTCATTGTAGTAGGTGGTGACATCACGGTCACCCTGTTTGCCGCAATTTGGATTTTAATCCAAATATTGGAGAAGAATTTTCCAGGTCTGAGTAAGTATCATGTACTGCCTCCTACTGCAACGACCCGACTTTTCGGACCGTTAACTAACTTACTTATTCTTATCTAATTTAGTCTTAACACTTATAATTTTTTTTTTTTTTTGAATCATATTCATGCTATAAAAATTAAAATTACTAAAATTTTTAACTGTGAAAATTAAAAACCTCTAGTAAATAATTATCCTATTTAAATTCGTGTTTAAATAATATTTAAAAAGCTATAACTTCATGTTGATTAAAATAAAAGAGTCTAAAGTCTTTTTCTCATAAAGTATTCATACTAATTTACAGTACTAAGACATTAGAATATAACTATAAATATAGTCGTTACAAAATAATTTAGGAAGTCTAAATGCAGAAATTAAATTCGTGGTGGTATCCCACTCCCTTCTTTCATCGCCTCCGCACAGTTCCGCCCGTCCATGAAATATCTAAGTAGTGGGCTACTTACTCACGTTACCTACAGCACGAACACACACGTATGAGCTTTCACTCAGCAAGTACAAACAATATCTCACAAAACATTTTCATAAAGTCATATCATCACACGTAATATCAAAAATATTCAAAATGCATGTGATCGTGTGTGTTCATTTATGCTTCATTATATAAATGTCTTATCTATTTAAAGGCCCCTATGTCGTACCCATATGCATGCAACCAATGGGGAGTTAGGAGAGTAACCCTCTAACAGCCTCCAAGGTCATATTTTATAACTTTCGTTCTTATCATATCCTCTCACTAATTGGAGGTTAGTACGACACTTAATCATATCTTTCATTCGCCTCATTCTTATTATTTGTGACAATGTGTAAATTTACATATCACTATGCATCTATCATTACGGCATACATATCTGTGAGGCATGTCAATCATATCAGTGCAAGAGAATTTATGC